>JAJOOS010007826.1:0-13384 GCA_029582725.1 Solanum chiquidenum
AAAATCATTGACAACCTAACAAAGTCAGTCGAGTTTTAACATTGTTTAGTAGTGTTATTAGCAATGAACAAGAGTCTTTTTTTAGTAGTGTTATTAACTAAGTCAGTTGAGTCTTTTTGAAGATGGATTTTTTTATTCGTATTGATTTATATTAAAAATTTAAAGTGAGTATTTGCATTAAATTTAGATAGCCTAGATGAAAAGAAAAAATAAATAAGTAGTGTTATTTAATTTGATCGAATGTTTAAGAAAGAAAATCAAAGAACTTTCGTCAATTTATTTTCATGCAAAAATACAGAGAAATATCAAAAAATAATATTATTGTTTGAAATTTTTTATGTTCTTCGCGAATGTTTAATTTTTTTAATTAACAGGCACATGTCTATTTTTTTAAAATAAGAAATTGCAATTGAAGAACATAAATAAAAACAAATCATAAAAATTACAAAAAAAATAGAGTTTAAGGATTAAAATGGAACAATGCTAAGTTAGAGTGTCAAAATAAAAAATGAGGGCAAGTTTGAGGGGCTGTATATGTGTTTGGCCTTAAATGATTGATTATTCCATAAGCACTAACGTGTCATATTATGGTGCCTTCTCTGTTGCATAAAATCTGTCAATATAGAACATGGGCTACTAGCCTACTATTATAGCTTCTCTTAAAAAAAACAAAAAGAAGTTGCCAGAGATTGATGTGGGCCCACTCACCTGCTGTGGGCCCACATTTCCCATAGTTTACATTTTACAATAAAGCCGGATTTAACGCCATTCCCATAGTCTAAACTTCCTCTTTTCGTCATTTTTCTTGTTAAAACTATACATTATGTTGCATTTTGGTGATATTATTTAATTTAAAAAGGTGTTTTTGATTTTGAAAATGTATATTTTAAAGAGAAAAGGGTCAAAATATTTATAACTTTAATTTATTGGTTGACTATATTTTTATCGTTAAAATAAAATTGTTCTTGTCCCTATCATTACAAAACGTATCATTCATGCCCCTCCTTGAACGGAAATCTTAAAATCGAGTTAATTTTTGTTAATTTGGGAATTTCTGTCCAAGGAGGGGCATGGATGATAAGTTTTGTAACGATAGGAGTAAAAACAACTTTATTTTAATGATAAGGGTATAGTCAACCAATAAATTAAAGTTAAGAGGTATTTTTGACCCTTTTCCCTTTAAAATATACATTTTCAAAATTAAAAGTTAAAAACCAATAAAAAAAATATAATATGCAATAAAACAAAAATGATATTGAAAAGAAGAAAATTGAGTCCACTGAATACACAATATATCCTTAAGAAAATCATTTCTCTCAAATACTCAAAATTAATGAAATATATTCTCACAAAATAGAATTATTTTATTCACTGATATATTGATATTTCATACCTAAAAATTTACTAAATACCGAATAAAAGAAGAAGAAGATGGATGACAGGTACATGTTGCAAGGGATCAACGATATCTTCAAGTAGAGTCCATAATGATAGAAAATATAATAGGGATAAGGGTCTGAAAATTACTTCAACTTTGATCGAATTTGCTGTTGCGATACTAAACTTTCATGAGGACCTATTATCTCTCTAGACTATTTAATACCGTATTTTAAACATATATATTTGCCCACGTAGACATAAAAAATAATGTAAAATTATAAATAGTAATGTGTTCACGTGGGCATATATATACCTTTAAAATATACTATTAAATAGTTCAGGGGGTAAAAAATATACTATTAAATAGTCTAGGGAGGTAATAGGTCATCATAAAAGTTTAGTATCGCAACAGCAAATTCAACCAAAATTAAGGTATTTTTCAGACCCTTATCTCAATATAATACGTATTATAATTTCATTGCTTGCGAAATAGATATATTATAAAGTCATTTAGAAACGATTATTTTTTTCTCAATATTTTACTTTCCCACTATAAAGAAAGGAATGTCTTTCAATTTGCTTACAAACACATTCATTCGCTATATAACATTCATTTTATTTGACCTATATTGACTTGATATAAAAAAAAATTAAAAAAATTACTAAACTGACTTTATTTAAATTTTTATTAATTTTGATAGGAGTCAAATAAAATTAATTGATTGACTTGTATTAAGTTTGATATGATAATTTGATAGATAAATTAATAATTTATAATAATAAATTAAATTGCATTTAAAATATTAAAATTCTTTACTTTGTGATAATTGTTAACTAAACTAAAATTAGATGATTTTGGTAGTTAACAAGTAAATGTAGTTAGTTGTGTTAGGAGCTGGTAAACAGTTATCCCTCACTCACTCTAAAATGTGAAAATGTTGGTAGCCGTTGGGACTTGGGACAGAGACTTGAAAGAAAAATCCAACCTTTTTTCAACCATTTTCTGGTAAAAAAAAAAAAACTTTTAACTGATGTTATTGCTGGTAAAGCTACTTATAGAGTTATAGTATTGTTTAAATGACGATATGTTTTTGACATGATTTATTTTTATTTTAAAATGACCAGAAAAGAGGGATCTATTCTAGCCGAAGATTCTTCAGAAGCAATCTTTTATCTCTATAAGATAGAGGTATAATCTACCTACATTCTATTTTTTTCCAGATAATATTTGTGAACTTTCAGTAGATATGTTATTATTATTGGAGAAAAGAGATCTACAAAGCCCTGGGCTTAGCAATGAACTAAAATATCCTTTCAATAAAAATAAATAAAAAATAAAAAAATAATATCCCCACTTCTCCAAATATTTGAGAAAAAAGAAATGGAAAGTATAAAACATTTTTTGTCATGATCCAGACCGTTGCGATTGACACTCACACTAACCCTTCGGTGGGAGAACCACAACTACAACTCAAACCAAAAACTAAAACATTTAAGTTACGGAAGCAAGTTAAATGCTAAGGAAAGAAAAATAGGGAGTTCCCATAAACTCCAACAAAAGTCTAACAATTAAATAAATGCGGAATAAATAACCTAGAACCTGAAAGTCAATGTACCAAAACATCTAACAACGAACCAAAGTCTAAACAAGAAGGGTCACAACCCCAACTAATGAACTAATAACTAACTAGAAAAGTCTAAGTCCGAAATGTGGACATAGACGAAAGGAGAACTCATGGCAGCCCGAAAGAAATGGCTCACCCTTGAATTTGAACGTTCACTGATCTTCTAAGCGAGGTCTGTCAATAGCCGCCTGAAGATGCCCTGTACTCAATAAAAATAAGAGCAAGTGCAGTATCACTACACAACCACAGTGTACTGATAGGATCACACGGCTATCCCACTAAGTGCAACATACATAAATCAATACAACATTATAATCACATGCATATATCGAACATATACAACATTATCAACACTTACGAACAAGATACAATTTCACATTTCTCAAGATACACAATTATGACAAGTCATTGGTCCTCTCATGGAACCCAAACAGTTAGCATACCGAAACGTGGTACCCGATCCAATGATTATGTCGGAACGTGGCAACCGATCCCAATTAGTTATTCCAAAACGTGGTAACTGATACGCTCAAATTACACCTCCCTAAAGAAGTATAAGCGATCGTTATCAAGTAAATAACTCAACTTGTATGTTGGGGTCGATCCCACGAGGAATATGGTTTAGGCTTAACCTTAACTTATGATTATATTCATTTAGCCAACTTATTTCCGAGACAAGAAAGTAAAGGGGGGGGGGTTGTGTAAAAAATAATTGATTGTAGGTTAGAGAACAAGTGAGCAAGATTCAAACTTCGGTTGTTATCAATAAGAGAGAAAAACTAGGGTGTAAGTGTTCCCCATAAGCTCATAACGCAGTAATCCTAGTAATAGTAATTTTTTCCTAGTGTATCACATGCAAAGTGGTAAGTTACGTATTCCTAAGTCCTTGGTCCGACACATAAAGAATTTCACCCCGTACCTTGGTTCGGCTACGTGTGTATAATTTACTAACCCTTATCTTTACCTCATATTATATCACATCAATGTATGGCTTTGTTTTCACCCTCGCACCAATTAACATTAGACTATTAGATAGTATCACACTAAATCTATGTTGATAATTCTTTTCTTATTAACTACCTCCTTGGTCTGTCAAGTAGCAACAAGGCGAGTTCTAACGTTGGCCACTGTTAAAACGACTTCTAAACGAAAGAATTATCAATGCATGCAACAACACTATTCAAGAATTACTTAGTTACTATTTATACTTTGTTAATCGCTAATGGTTCCCACAACCCTAGTTGTGGATTTAGTTACCCATGCTAGTAAGAACACAATTCATATTTTTAGAAGAAGAATTCATAAACTTACGTAATGAGTAAAAGAAACCTAGAATCTCCAATTGAAATTCAAAGCCAAAATCTTTATAAACCGAAAATAGGAAATCAAATTGCTAATGTTTGCAAGTTAATTCCCAAGAACACACCAAGAACTAAAATTAAACAATAGTAGTTAACCCTAAAAAATGAGGTTTACATACCCTATTTATAGAAAACATAATCCCAAACAAAAAGGAAATAAATTTATGGACGCGACTTCAATCGACGAGACTGACCTACGGACCGTGGATCGACCTACGGTCCGTAGGTCCCTTCCGTAGCTCAGGACTTAGAACTTTTCCACAGAGGTTGGAACCTTCAACTTTCTGATGCAAACAATGGATCTGCAGAACAGACCATAGGTTGACCTACGGTCCGTGGGTCCCCTCTCGTGGCTCCACACTTGAACTTTTCATCAGGTACTGGAACTCAGACTTTCTAATACAAATGACGGACATGCAGGACGGCCCGTAGGTCGACCTACGGTCTATCAATGGCCACCGTGGTTTCACACTTGGTCAAGACTTCCCTGATGCTCCATCTACGCCACCAACCTACAGAGTGTGACTGGCCTAAGGTCCGTAGGTGACTCTTTCTGCAGAAATTCAACTATTATCTCTCTCAACCTCGTCCAACCTATTTCCTGCAAATATAACACAAAAACATTAATTCTAATACAAAATGGCCCTAGACATACACAACTCTTAAGTGAAATGTATTAAAAATACCGTAAACTCACGGTATATCAACACCCTCAACTTAAATTCGTCGTTTGTCCTCAAACGACGCACTAAGACTCTAAACGACACTTGTGTAGAAGCATACATTCAAGCTCAAGCAATCACATGACTTTCTATCCCAACTCCCTTTTCTAGTGCAAATCTATTCTCTTAGACTCGACAAGCTAACTCATGCGGATCAAAATATGACAAAGATCGACCAATAGACACACAACATACAATTTTTTCACAATCACAAAGGTATCCAACAATGTAACTAGTGCCCTCACTTCAAACGAAATCCTTTTTCACATAGAAGATATGAAGTTTAGAGTTTTAGGATTCATTCAACACTCGCGCTCAGAAGTGGATAGAGGTACAATCTACCTGCATTCTATTTTTTTCCAGATAATATTTGTGAACTTTCAGTAGATATGTGATCATTATTGGAGAAAAGAGATCTACAAAGCAATGGGATTAGCAATGAACTAAAATATCCTTTCAATAAAAATAAATAAAAAATAAAAAAATAATATCCCCACTTCTCCAAATATTTGAGAAAAAAGAAATGGAAAGTATAAAACATTTTTTGTCATGATCCAGACCGTCGCGATTGACACTCACACTAACCCTTCAGTGGGAGAACCACAACTACAACTCAAACCAAAAACTAAAACATTTAAGTTACGGAAGCAAGTTAAATGCTAAGGAAAGAAAAATAGGGAGTTCCCATAAACTCCAACAAAAGTCTAACAATTAAATAAATGCGGAATAAATAACCTAGAACCTGAAAGTCAATGTACCAAAACATCTAACAACGAACCAAAGTCTAAACAAGAAGGGTCACAACCCCAACTAATGAACTAATAACTAACTAGAAAAGTCTAAGTCCGAAATGTGGACATAGACGAAAGGAGAACTCATGGCAGCCCGAAAGAAATGGCTCACCCTTGAATTCGAACTTTCACTGATCTTCTAAGCGAGGTCTATCAATAGCCGCCTGAAGATGCCTTGTACTCAACAAAAATAAGAGCAAGTGCAGTATCATATCACTACACAACCACAATGTACTGATAGGATTACGCGACTATCCCACTAAGTGCAACATACATAAATCAATACAACAATATAATCACATGCATATATCGAACATATACAACATTATCAACACTTACGAACAAGATACAATTTCACATTTCTCAAGATACACAATTATGACAAGTCATTAGTCCTCTCATGGAACCCAAATCCAAACAGTTAGCATACCGGAACGTAGTACCCGATCCAATGATTATGTCAAAACGTGGCAACTGATCCCATATTTATGCCGAAACGTGGCAATCGATCCCAATTAGTTATGCCAGAACGTGATAACCGATCCATTTAACACACCACAATCACAAACACAAGTACATTATCATAATCATACAATCGAGTCATGATTCAATGGCATTCGACAATCATATATCCTTATTTACAACAAGTGTGATCAATAATGCAACATCCACATACATACATGTATCATAATGAAGCAAGACAAACATACATCACACAATCATAGAATCACAATCATTACCTAACTCAAAACAAGCTTGAAACCCTAAGAAACTTGATCATTCCCTTTTTGAATTCGTTCTGCTTGTTCTTGGTCTACAAACAATCAATATAATACGGAAATCAACAAACAATCACTAATTACCCAGATTACTAACAATTCTAACAAACCCTAGATCAACCCATGATCCCAATTATCCAATTTAGGGTTGTTCCCACCATAGATTCTAGATTAAAACCCTCCCCCATCGATATTTACCCATTAGATTACGTTCTACGGATCGAAAAACAGATTTGGGGAGTTAAAATATTACTTTTAGCCTCAAGAATGGTGGAAAACGCTCAAGAAAACACCTGGGGTCGTTCCTTAGCTCTCAAAGTCGAAAAGTGCAGAATAAAACATTTTTGGGGTTTATTTACGACTTCAAGTCGCGTCTGGCCCGCCACAGTGACCCTCACCCCACTACAGCAGCCCTGCCAGAGAAACAAAAATCCCCGCCAAAGCGGGTTGCACGAAACAGTGAGCTATTTTAATAATTTCAAAATCCCCATTTCACAACACACCTTCAACCAACAACACTCAGAAATACCCGTTCACTCCAAAGTCAGTTTCGGGAGTTCTACTCACCCGAATTCAATTCCGTAAAGTCGTACGAATTCCTTAACACGTTGGATATCTACTCATTAATCAAAATCATATATAAATCACCCCATTGCTATCAGATTTCCCTAGACCTCACTAACTCCGATTTCGCCCAGATCTAGACTAGGTTGAAAAATCCAATGTCACTACGAAAAAGTTTTCCGACCCAAAAAATTTTCTCTGTTGACTTTTCTATAACGACGGAACCCGGTCGTTACAATTTTCAATAAGATTTGTCAGTAGTTATCCTATTTGTCATCCTTTGCTTTTGAGATCAGTCATCTTACTTATTATATTTTGTAAACAAATTTTAAAGTGACAAAAAATAAATTATAATTACAAATAAAATATGAAGAAATATGATTTATTGATAAATATGTAGGTATAAATTTGTTCCTCCCTGGATTCTACTCTCATAAGATTTATCGATAATTCGAGGGCGGTTAGTGGCGTATTTCTCGAACTAGGATGATTGATTTTGATCTCCATATGAATATTCCATGAATTTGTGGATTTTTTGAGATTTTGATCTGTTTATGAATATTTCATGAATTTGCGGTGGATTTTTTATATGCCTTTTCAAGGGAATATAGTATCCTTTATATAGGCATGGAGTAGGGTTTAGAGTTGACTAGCCTCCAAGAATTTTAATTAGAATTGAACACAGTAGAGTCTCAACTCGAATTGAACAGTACCCCACAAAGTTTCAATGTCTACAGTTAGTTACCATGGTAATTTTTTGAGCATTTTAATAATATATAAAAATTATATTATCAAAGTTTATATATAAAAAAGTTTCCTCCATTACTATTTGTTTATTTGAGTTTTCCTTTTCATCCATTTTTTTAAAAAAAAAACCTTTTTTTCTTTTTGATAATTTTTTAATTTTAACTTTTCACAATGACATATTTAAGGTATAGAATAATATCAAATAACATTTTGATACATTTCACGTATTTGTAATTTAAAATCATAATACTCAATTTTATTTTTTTTGCTTTTTAAAATTTTATGTCAAGTCAAAATCTGACAAATAAACCAAACACAGAGGGACTAATTTTTTTAAAAAAAACTACTCCCCCTGTCTCAATTTATGTGACACTTTTCATTTTTCGAGAGTCAAACAGTTTAAGTTTGACCGGAAATTTGCGCATCATATTTTCGATTTTTTTGAAATGAAATTTATATATTTGTAAACTACGTAAAAAGTATTATAAGTCACAATAATTAATAATTCAAAATGCTTAAAAGATCTATGAATAATTTACGGTCAAAGTTAGACTTGTTTGAATCTCGAAATTCGAAAAGTGCCACTTAAAATGAGACGGAGGGAATATAAATTATGGAATTATTAGGTATTGTGATGAAGGAAAAAAACAAATTAGTATGGGTCATGTGAGTTTGAAGAAAAGTTTCTGAAATTACACTCGTCAATTATATCTGCTTTTGATGCATCTGTTTGTTGATGTAAAACTCCAAAGTCCAAATAAAATGCTAAAAGTGGTCCCTTCAAAACCGTTGGGAGGTTGAAATAAGAGGTTACTTTTATTTCTTTGGGACCAATTCATAGATATTTTGGACGTGAGTTATCTAATATATAGTTTGGTTATGCGATATGGTATCATGATATGATATAATATCATAATATTAAATTATGAGATGAAATTAAAGTTTTGTTTGGATATGCGATATGGAATTTTGGTATTGTATATTTTTTCATAAACATAAGAATTTCATAAGTTGTAAAACTATTAAAACAGCTCCAATTGTTTATTCAATCTTACCAAATAAACAAAACATTATAAAATTGCATTATAAGTTATTACATTGCTATTTTTTCTCCACTTAAGTAACTGTTTCATCAAACTTTAATTCAATAAAAAAAAATTGAACATAAATTGTAGTGTACTAGTCTTTAATATTACTCAACAACCGGTTGATGTGAGTTAAAGTGACTATATGTTGGTGAGAATAATAAATTTTATGTCGGTGTGAATAATAAATTTTAAAAAGTAATGATGTCATTATAAATTTTATTTTCATATAAAATAAATGGTTAGTAGATATAAATGTGGGGTTGTTTTAACAAAATATAAACTAGTGGAACAATTTTTGTAGTAAAATTATCTCAAATCATGATATGAAATTCTCATATCATGGTTTTTGGAGAATATGGAATCACATCTCATGAGATGTAATCAACGTAAAATCGCATATCCAAATGCTGATCTCATCTCACAATTTCATGTCGTGATATGGTATCGCATGACCAAACGTCTACTAAATATTTTAAATCACATATAAATAAAATATTTTAGATCACGATCATAATATATGATCAGGTTAATTTTTACATATTTTATCTAATTTCAAAGAATATATGTAATCTCTCATCGATGGTATCTAAATAGATACCATATAAGAATTAGATAAACAAGATGAGACTTAAATTCAACTCATGAATCCATTTATTTGATAAACAATTTGTTTGATCTATATTGTTAAATTTGGATTTTGCATCTTGTTAAACAGTTTATATTAATATCTTTTAATTATCACTAGCATAATATACAAATCAAATTAAACATTATGTTAAACTACTTGGTTAACAAATATCACCATATACATTTATTTATGGACATTTATCACCATATTATTCCCTACGTCCACTATTATTTGTCAGGTATATTAAAAATAGTTGTCAAAAATTAATTGTCAATTTAAACAATCAAGAAATAATTAGTCACTTTTTTCCAATTCTACCCTTAATAATTACATAACTACTAGTTTCAAAAATTAGTCATTTTAAAGTTACAAGACTACTTTAATGTAAAAAAAATTGTTTTTACGGTTTTCAAAAAGTACAAATCAATTTAATAATGATTGATAGTAGGATTATATTAGTCAAATTGCACATTATATTAAATTTTTCTTAAGCATTGTGCATGATCTACTCTGACAAACAAAAGTGGACGGAGGGAGTAAATTTACTACTTTGAAGTTTTAGTGTTTTACATCGGAAATTCATATTTTGAAGAAATAACATTTGGGTAAAAAAAGATACAATCAGAGACAATTAATTTAGCCATCAAAACATGATAATACAGAGACAATTAGGGTTCGTCAATTTTTTATACGACAATCATAGATGTCTGTCAAACAGCCTAAAGTTAAGAATTTGAAAATAAGCAACTAAAGGATTCATACCACAACTTTCACATAGGCTTGGGTCAAGAAACTCTAACTTGATGAGCGTATATATGAAATGCCACATATTTACCATAGCATGACGACAAATAATTTGGTTATGCACTTCAAAATATGCAACTAGAATAAAAATTCCAAGGTAACAGAGTCATACTACAAAAATCTGGTTAATTCCTTTCTATTTGCAGAGCTGGTTGAATTAGTAATACTTAACTGCAAAAAAATTCTACACTTAGCTTGTGGACGCTTTGATAAAACTTTTGCTTCTCAACAAGCTTTTCTCTATGATAAAAAGGTTCTTCTGAGATCTTGTAAAGCTACGGAGAGAAAGTTGAAGGCCGTATTATCATGTTTTGATGGCTAAATTAATGTGAAATGATGGGTATTGGAATCGGATTAATGGGTCTATATTTTGTTGGATCGAATTTTACTAAATGGGTCGGATAGAATACTAAATAGAAAATAAAATTTTAATTATAATAAAAATATATACACATGGAGCCACGTAAGCGCCACGTAGACTAATAAAAATGGTGACACAATATTCAACGGTACAAGGGCAAATATATGCCTAAAGTTAGATGATAAGGGCAAATATATCAAAAAAGTATGACAAAGGGTAAATATGACCCTTTTCTAAGAGTTCAAGGGCAAATATAACCCTTTTCCGATTTTTAATTTGAAAGTATGTTTTAAAGATTTGTTTTCAAAATATTTATGTAGTTGTAAATTATTTCATTCGGGATAAAATAAAAAAATTAATTAATTTTTTCTCATTGAAGTAAGATGACTTTTTTAGAGAAACTAAAAAATGGGTGTCACATAAAATAAAATGGAGAGTATATTATTCTATCAATTTCAATGTATGTTATTGTTCTGTTGTCCGATCTATATCACTAAGATACTTAGAATAATAATTTTGTAGACGTAAGAACAACAAATTTTAAATTAATATTTTCAAAACCAGAAAGTTAAAACCAATATAAATATATATATAATATGCAATAAAATAGAAATAATACTGGAAGAAAGAAAATTGAGTGCACTAAATACACAATATGCCCTTAAAAAAATTATATCCAAAATTAATAAAATGTATATTCTCTCAAAATAAAATGATTTTATTCACTGATGTATTGACACCTAAAAAACTACTGAATAGCAAATAAAAAGAAGAAGATGGATAACATGTAGGGGTATCAAAAGAATATGAAAAATCGATCGAACCAAACTAACCCAACCGAATCGAATCGATTTATGTTATTTTTCCAATAAAACTGTGGACTTTTATTTAATTTTATAACAGTCCCGAATAATTGAAATGTTTTTTTTTAATTTATGAAAAAAATCAAAAAATTCCCACACAGAACCGAATAACCTTACATGTATGTAAATATATTTTATATATTAACAATATGTTAAATTTAATATATATAAATATATTTTATAACATTTTTCAAATATAAATATAATGGAGATCCTAATTCTCTGGTGACTAGACGACTTCGAGTCTTTGCTCTTTAATTAACATTTACTTAATTATTAGGTTTAAAATTAAAAGCTGCTATAATATATACTCTATCAAACAATACAACAAAATCTATCCAAACACTCATATTAAATATTTAAGATCACACAATACGGCAACAAGGTTTTACATTTTTGACTTTTTGGTAAAGAATTAAAGTGCTTCTTGAAGAACATATTTGTAAAAGAATTATATTAATAGTAGTATATTTTGAGGTGATATTTTTTTTTTAAAAAAAGAACGAAAATTAACCGAACTGTACCGATACCGAAGAGAAATCGATATGATTGGAATGGTTTTAAAAAGTCTAATTTTAGTTATATATTATAAATTTAAAAAAAAATTAAAATAATATAATTTTAAAAAAATAATCGATCGAATCGTATCATTGACACCCCTAATGGTAGAGACATGTTGCAAGGGATCAACAATATCTTCTAGTAGAGTCCATAATGATAGAAAATATAATATTATAATTTCATTGCTTGCGATATAGACATATTATAAAGTCATTTAGAAGTAATTATTTTTTTCCCTAAAATTTTAGTTTCCCACCGTAAAGAAAGGATTTCTTCCCCTAAAATTTTAGTTTCCCACCGTAAAGAAAGGAATGACTTTCATATGATAATTTGATAGATAAATTAATAATTTATAATAATAAATTAAATTGCACTTAAAATACTATTTAACTTCTTTACATTGTGAGTATGTGAACTAAACTAAAATTAGATGATTTTGGTAGTTCACAAGTAAATGATTGTTAGTTGTGTTAGGAGCTGGATAGCTGGTAAACAGTTATCCCTCTTTTCAACCAATTTTAACTAAAAGAAAAAAAAAAGCACTTTTAACTAATTCTATTGCTGGTTAACTATTTATAGTAGTGTTTAAATGACTATATGTTTTTGACATGATTTATTTATTTAAAAATGATGGAGAAGAGGGATCTATTCGAGCTTTTATCTCTACAAGGTAGAAGTATAATACTCCCTCCGTCTACTTTTATTTGTTATACGGAAAAGGGTAAAAAATATCCTTAAATTATCCGAAATAGATCATATTTACCCTTAAATTATATTTCGGCTCAAAACTACCCTTCCCGTCAAACTATTGAGTCAAAAGTGCCCTTCTTATTAACGGAAGTTGTTAAATGTCATGTGGATGCCACATTGCACGCCAATAGGGTTCCACTGCCACATAGACTAAACGGAAAAGGGTCAAAAATACCCTTAAACGATCTGAAATAGCTCATATTTACCCTTAAACTATATTTCGGCTCAAAACTACCCTTTTCGTCAAACTATTGGGTCAAAAGTACCCTTCTTATTAACGGAAGTTGTTAAATGTCATGTGGATGCCACATTGCATGCCAATAGGGTTCCATTGCCACATAGACTAAATCCCTAAATCCT
>JAJOOS010007827.1:0-12140 GCA_029582725.1 Solanum chiquidenum
CCCCTGAACTATTTAATAGTGTATTTTAAAGGTATATATGTGCCCACGTGGACACATTACTATTTATAATTTTGTATTATTTTTTATGTCCACGTGGGCAAATATATATGTTTAAAATACGGTATTAAATAGTCTAGGGAGGTAATAGGTCCTCATGAAAGTTTAGTATCGCAACAACAAATTCGATCAAAGTTGAGGTATATTTTAGACCCTTATCCCTCAGATAAACGACTCCCAAGAGAGAATGAATATTACTAGCTCTGTCTGTTTTTAATTATCATAATTTCTTTTTTTAGAGTCAAACGATAAATATTCTGACTTATAGTTTCATCATATTGATATGCAAAAAATTGTAATTTATAACACTTTTCATATATTTTTTTAATATCTAAATTTTTTGTTTAAAATATCAAATTAATATAATCTAATTTTATTTTAGAAATTAATTAAATTGACTTTTGAATAACGCAACATAACAATTAAAAGTGGACGGAGAGAGTATGTGGCGGATGGAGTCATTGCAACAACAATAATTCTCAATGTTCTTGAGATGATGAGTATTACCTACTCTAATAATAATATAATAGTATATTGTAATAAATGACCATAGTAAAAAAATTGAAAACAAAGGACTTGTTCACACTGGATGTATAAAAATATCGAGTGACTTTTGTGAAAACCTTGAGGATGAAGGCAGCATTATTGTGTATTATGTTGTTCGGTAAAGGGTCAAATATATTCTTTACTATAGGAAATAGTTTAAATATACCTCTAGTTATACTTTCGGGCAAAATATATTTCTTCCGTTATATTTTTGAGCTAAATATACCTTTATGACTAACAGATGACACGTGGACAACTGAGATTAATGAACTATTTAATTTAAAATAAATCAAATTCGGATATGACTACTCCCCCGCCCCAATAACTTAACCCGAAGATAAAGTGAAGAAGATGAAGACGTTAATTGTGCTTTTGTGTGCTCTTTTTATTGGGTTTGTTGCCTTGCGGGTGATGAAGTGATGAATTAGTGAACTTGTGTAATGTTAGGTGAAGTCTCTTGATTTTTTTGTAATGTACTGTTGATAATCAAGCTCAACTCATGGTAATTTCCCCCTGTTATGTTGGTTGTAATTTCAAAAAATATGATTATCATTGACTAGCTTGTTGTAACACCAAGTGTTCTTTGAAAATATTATAAAAGAATATGAGTTCATATAGTTCTTTGCTGTAATACTTGTGCACGATATAGTTGTGTTGGCAACATTTGTTTAATAGCTAAGGTGCAACAACTATTTCCATCAACATGAAGCCACAGATTAGCCCAAAAATCTAAACTTAATAATATAGCAGCAACGCAACAGTACACCACTCCTAAAATGAAATGTAAATAACAAACTAACTAATCTAGACAAAAAACAAGTACAACACTCCAAAATTATGGTGTTGCATATCGTACCAGCCTTCTCTTGGCAAGACGAGTTCTCAAAAAACTCAAAATAGATGAGAAGTATCAGGGGAACCCTGAGCCCAGTGGAGAGGATTACTCAGTCTAACCTGCTAACTAACTAACGCATCAACATTTCACCTCAAATTATATTAACAAATGGTAAAATATGTAGCAAGAGTTTGGCTAAAAAATGACAACCTACTAGCAGTAGTTCCATCCATATGTGGAAGCACAAGAGGCGGGTTAAGTTATTGGAGCAGGGCGGATATATCCGAATTTGATTTATTTTAAATTAAATAGTTCATTTAATCTCAATCGTCCACGTGTCCTCTGTTAGTCATAAGGGTACATTTAGCCCAAAAGTATAACGGAAATGATATATTTAAACTATTTCCTATAGTAAAGGGGTATATTTAGCCCTTTGCCGCATATTGTTAGTATACATTATTGTAATTTAATGCAGCAACGGTAACTAGAGGATGAAAATATGGATTTATATATTGACCTTTTAGTTAGGTGTGAAATAAGTTAAAGATCATTTTATGCGTAAATTAAAGTAGGTGAATTCTTTTATTTTTTTTAATGAGCCGGTAGCAAAATGAAGACTTTAATTTTTCACGTATTACACTAGAAAAAGATGTCTCTTTTATAGAAATATATACTAAAGTATTAACTGGATGAGGTAAGCTAATTAATCCCATAATTATAATGTATAGTACGTATGAATGTATGAGCCGTTATTTTTATATGGGAAATTAGGCAATTTGTTACATATGATAAAACCTTATAACAAGATGCAAATGAGTCAACAAAAATATGGCCAACTTGCTAAAACGTGTTTTAGAAAGTTAGTCTAGAAAGCTACTGGTTAATAATTAAATGTGTATATATGTCAATTATTTGAGCTCGCACTAAAAGTAAATAAATTGTCAAGTTGACACCATACATCAAATGTCCATTAAGAGATTATAGTAAATAGTGGTCATCTCTAATGGTGAATTTGGATTTCTTTAAACATGTTTTATGCATTACAATTTTCTAACTACAATTTATTAATCCTAAGAAGTCTTTGCCACATTTATTACTAAAAAAAATAAAAAAAAAATGTGTCCCTACATGACTATGATCATTTTAATAAATTTGAACATAGACTATGTTATTTTTTGTTTCCACTGTTGTTTATTGATTGTTATTTGAGTTCGATAAAATTTTGAATTTGCATAAAATAAATATCAAATTGAAAGTAACATAGTTCCTAATAAGGGTATTCCGTAAACAACATACTTGAATGATTTGAGTCCTCTCATTAACCATAAATGAATATTCTTCACTCATTTGAGAGTATAAATAATATTGAAAGACGAATTACTATCAAATTTGATCAAGCTCAGGTTGTTTATGCCTAAAACGATTAACTTGTTCCCTTGTTCATATGAACCTCGTGATATATAATCGAAACAATACTAGTTAAATATTGGTATAACTTACATAAATTATCTTATATCCCTATTATTTTTCTAATTGCACAAATCCCATGTTTTTTAGGCATTTCGGATACATAATTAAGGATTCGGATACATTATTGTTGATACATTATGTATCAATATGTTGCACTTATTAAAGGGAAAAAAAAGCTGAAAAATCAAATTAAGATCTCATAATATCCATTTGTTGCACTAATTAAGGGGGAGAAAAAAAACTGAAAACAAATTAAGACCCCATAAATTGCGCTATTTCATTCCAAATTATTGTCAAGAATTCAATCATATAGTGTAACAAATCAAAAAATTCAAAAATTAAATTTCTTCTTCTGTTCATCGTTTTCTCTGTTTCATAAAAAAAATTGTCGAAATTTTACATAAGCGAGGTGAGTTATGAAGGAAACAAAAGTGAAGAAATTGTTGTTGGACAAACAATTTCTTTTGTGAATCTTCAAGTTCATCGAACATCTTTTCGATTTTGATTCAAGATTGTCGAAAATTTTGAGATTCAAAATTCTTCTCCCAGTTCATTGAAGATCCTTTCAGTTTTGATTCAAAATTGTTGAAAATTTTGAGTTTCAAAATTATTCTCCTAGTTCATTGAAGTTCCTTTCAAGTTTGATTTAAAATTATCGAAAATTTTGAGAAGATACATCATGAAGATTCTTTCAATTTAAATTGATAAGTGTTGTATTTCTACTAGATACATTAAATAAGAAAGTGTTGACCATAAGATTTTAGGTTTGAGATCGATACATTATTGTTTGGTAATTGTTATGTATCATATACATTTAGTATAAATTCGAATTTACATATCATAACTAAAAAATTAGTGCATGATACATTATTATTTATGTATCTTATTTTGTTTGAGAAATACTATATTTTAAAATTAAAAAAAAAACATTATACATGTAGTTGTTCCAAAATAGCTTCTTTTTTGTGTGTGTGATACATAACACAAAGTTTATGTATCAAGTACATTTATATTGAACATGATAAACACTAATAGAATATTCAACACCATTAGAGTTATGTATATGCAATACCTTAAATATGAACATTATACATTGCATAAAACAAAGGTTATTGTAGCAGTGATGTATCATTTCGATGGTAACACTAAAAAAAACTAATTTAAGACTCAAAATAAATGAGATACATCAAAAATATGTATATTTGAAAGTGATGGCAGTGCAATGGAAGATCCAACTTTTTTCTTCTTTTTTTTTTTGGACGTTTTTCAATAGTAGATACAATAAAAGAAAATAAATTATTTTCAATAAAAATTTTGAACGACGATATGATTAACTAAAATTGCAAAGGTTCAATAAGATTTCAATGGGGGTAGGGGGCAGAGGTAATTTTGTTTTTATTTTTAAGATGAAAATAAAATAAAATCAGAAATTAAAGTGATGGAAAGAAATCTACCTTGAATAATTTGAAATCATTAATTGGAAATAGAAAAGATTTAAAATTTAAAAATAGATTAATTGATGTAATTATGGAGAGATTTGTGATGTGAAAAAAGAAAGGAAAATCATAGGTATGAGATGTCAAATTAATGTATCCGGAAAAGGGATGATAGGAGGAAAAGAAGGGAGTTTTGATATTTTTTGAAATGGTAGGAAAAATAAAAAAATATGATTATAAATGGTGTGTAGTTAAATAATTTTTTCTAAATGTTGTCTGTTTCTTTCTTTTTAATTAAAGCCTTGTGAAAGGACGAAAAAAGGGAAGTTACGTAACATTCAATTTTTCTTTATATCATTTGAAAAGTAAGAACCGTTTGGATTGACTTAAAAAGTAGCTTTTAAGTCAAAAATTAAAAAATTAAATTGAAATGACTTTTAAGTTAAAAAATAAAAAGTATGGGGAGAAACAGAAGAATTCCGTACGGGTACAACTGTTATTTGAACGAAGTGCAAAAAATGCGAGAGTGTTTTGATTGGCTTAAAGGTTGGTTAAACCTACTTTTAAGTCAGTTTTTAACTTTTGAAAGTGTTTGGCAAATACAAAAAATAATTTAAAATAAGCCAAAAATGACTTAAAATAAGTTGGAAAGTGTTTGGCAATATAAAAAATGAATTAAAATAAGTTAAAAATGACTTAAAATAAGTCATAAATCAAAAGTAGATCTCCCCATACTTTTTATTTTTTGACTTAAAAGTCATTTCAGTTTGATTTTTTATTTTTGACTTAAAAACTATTTTTTAAAGTCAATTCAAATATGCTCTTACTCTTTCTTGATTTTTAACTGATTCAAGTCATTTTTAACTATTCAAACACTTTCTAACTTATTTTAAATTATTTTTATTTTTGCCAACACTTTCAAAAATAAAAAACTAACTTAAAAATATATTTAACTAACTTTTAAACTAATATAAACACTCTCTACATGTGATGACAAGACGTTTATGTTTACTATTAAGACTTATTCCACATAACAATTGGTATTTTTAGTTTTTACTCAAATGAAGAATTATCGATGAAAACAAAAGACAAGTTACCCCATCTTCGTCTTCAATTCCTAGTTATTAATGAGAAGGGAATATAGACATTGGAAAACATTTAGTTGAAATTGAAAAATACCACCTCCTTTTTAAATGTTTTAAATTTACTAGAGTGAATTATTTAATTTCAAAATATTTGATCCTTTAGAATAACAAAAAAGATTAATTGTTCATTTTCTAAATATACCATTTTTTTCAATTAATAGAACGTTACTTCCTCCGGTCCTAATATAAATGATTTTCAAAGGTTTAACACGCTTATTAAGAAAGTTAATTGATGATATAATTATAAAAATTATTTTACATAAAGACTATGTATCTCTCCTCAAAGAGCTTTTTTTAGAAATTTGTTAAATCATTTATCAGAGTAGATAATTTTAGAAAAAGATTCCACTAGCATCTTCTTGATTTAATAAGAAAAAACCACTTATTTTAGATTTATTTAAAAGACAACAAAGTCACTTAAAAAAAAGGTCAGAGAAGCAATAAATAAATTAAACACAAATTGATATTATGGAATGCTCTCTCTACGCATTTTTATTTGACCACTATTAATTTAACACATTTTAAGGAGCAATAACTAAAATAATAATTTGCTATAACATCATTCGGATGTAAGTTGCTCTTAATATTTTGAGAAATAGTTATATTTATATTAAAAATTAAATGATAAATGTTTATTTAAAAAAAACTTAAATAAGTAAGGGATCGTTTGGTTGGGAACTAGTTATCCCAGGATTAACTATCATGGGGTTAGTTATCCTGAGATAACTTATCCCACAATGTATATGAGATAACTTATCCATCACTATGCTATAAATGATGGGATAAGTTATCCCAAACATATCAACCAAACAAAACATCTAAATTTTATCCCAAAATTATTTTTTTATTTCAGGACTATTTATACTTATTCCTCTCCTGCAAAAAATCGACGGAGAAACTGCTTTTTAAAACTAGATTCTAGGATAGACAAAAGAGCAATTGTTTCTACATTTTTTTTGTCAAATTTTGTGGAAATGCCATTAGAAAATTCAATAAACTCATGCTTGTGAGTTGGGCTTTGGGATTAAGAAATCCAGACACAAGGCTAATTTGGATTAATTTACATATAACTTGGATCAATCAAAGAAAGAATCAACAGTAAATTTTAAAATTATTAACAAGCCTTTATTCTAACCTTGATTAGTGCACCACTCCCCCAAAGCCAAAGACCATATAAAAACAAAAATAATTATTAATAAAACAAAGAATATGGACCCACCTCACATATTTTTATGACTATAGTCAGCTTTCAATTTCAAGTAGGTCCCTTTTAAGTCAATGGCAAACATTGAAACTTTAATTCATACTACAATTTTTTATTTCTCTCCTTTTCTCTAGCTTCCAATAGTTGGACTTTCACCACCACCGCCGTCTACCACCACTCAAAACGGCCGGTGCCACCCCACTAAAGAAGTCGCCGGTCGGTTTATTATTCGCATGTATATAGTTTAAAAATTATTTTATGTATATATATTAAATATTGAATCATCAATTAATTTGTGTGTTATTTTAAAGTCTCCTTTTTTGCTATAAAATATTTCTTACCAAACTAAAGAAAGTAACAAAGTGATGCAAAAATGCCAAACTTACATCTGCTCTGATCTCTCTCATTTTTTTCAACTCTTTCCTACCCCACCACCCTAATACCCCCTACCCCCTAATGCCCCTGTTGTCAAGCTTCTCTTAATAAGTTCACCTTATTTCAGCTAGATTTATTCTCTCTCTAGAAACAGACCCATCAATGGAAACCTTACCAAAACCTCAAGAATTTCACAGCCCATGTCTTATTTCATCACCAGATAGCCATAGCTCCAACAGTTCAAGCTGTAGCAATAGCAGCAATTCTAACCACCACCACCACCACCACCACAACAATGGTCTTCACCACCATCACCGCCGCCACCCAACACCACCCACTACCCCAACACCTACTACACCACCACCACTACCACCACAACTACCCATCACCAGATCCGAACCGAACAACCCGTACCCGACTACCTTCGTTCAAGCTGACGCTTCCTCTTTCAAACAGGTAGTTCAAATGCTTACTGGGTCCTCTGAAACCGCCAAGGTTGGTGCTAATTCGGGACGGACTGAGCCCGTTAGGAATCCGATCCCTCCAATTAAAACTGGAACTAAGAAGGAGAAATCAAGTTCAAAGCTGTATGAGAGAAGGAACAGCATGAAGAATTTCAAAATTAGCCCATTGGGTCCTGGGGTTGTGAATAAATCCCTTTTCTCTGCTGGGTTTTTGGGTTCTCCGAGAACTGCGACGCCAGAGATTTTGTCCCCGAGCATTCTCGATTTTCCGGCGCTGGCACTTAGCCCGGTAACCCCTCTCATACCCGACCCGTTTAACCGGTCGCCTCACAGTGCTGCAAGTACCGAGAATTTGGATTTGGAGGCAGAAGAGAAAGCAATCGCCACAAAAGGATTCTTTTTGCATCCATCACCGGCGAGTACTCCGAGGGAATCGGAGCCCCGCCTTTTGCCCTTGTTTCCAGTGACTTCCCCTAGAGTTTCAGGTTCTTCTGCTTCTTAAATGTGCTTTTCTTTTTTCATTTTTGGTCCTTTTTCCCCCTTTTTGAGTTCATGTCATGTATGATTTTCAAATATAACCCACATAGAATATGATCTGGAATCAAGGTGGAAGCCAGATGTTGTTATATTACTACATATTTGATATTTGTATTGGACAGTTGACGAAAATGAGCAAAAAAAAAACATGAAATGGGCAGCAAGATTTGCTTCTTACACTGTAAATTTTTTATCTTTCCTTCTTTTTTTGTAATAATATAGTATAATCCTCTGTATTCAAGTTATCTCTGTTCTGTATTCTGTATAATCAGGAGGCCATCATAATTCTATTGGTGGAAGACCTATTAAATTAGTATACTTTAAGTGCAACTTTTAGCCATTAATTACTAAAATTTTCTTCTTTGGGAGTTCACATGAGTGAACAGTAAAGGTGCTATCAATGGGGATACTGAGGATTAGCAAAGGGGCCTAGCTGTCAAGGGAAGAGTAGAGGAATGGGCAAGGAATCTTCACTCTTTCGTTCTCCATGATAACAATAGTCTTAAAATGACAAATAAAAGGGCATATGTTAGTGTACATGCTTCTTTTGTAAGCATTTGGTTATTTGATCACCTTTTACCTCCATTGTGGTTTGCCTTCTGGGTCGAGTTCGTCGCATTGGGCTTGCCTAATGTGGGTTACCACTCCTATATGGTTTGCGAGCTATTGCATAGGAGCGGGAGTTCTACCATTTGTCACCCAAAAAGTAGTGGCTACGGGTTGTCATAAAAAAAATGAACTTATCTAGCATGAATTTAAATTAGTCGGACCATAATATTTCAAAGATTGGATATCTAAAGTGAAAAGAAAAGAGTTTGTCTTTCAAAACAAAGTAGTGCATTGACATCTTTTATGTTGAAAAAAAAATAAAAAATTTAAAAGGTATGAACTTTTGCTCTTAACTAATGTAGGGTGTAAAAAAAATTCAAACTTTATTCTCTTTGGATCAAGTTATTTACTTTGAGATGTTCAAGAGGAAACATTATCCATCAAGCCTTTCCAGCCTTTGGAGCTGTTTCTAATGGTAAAAAAGAACAAAAAAAATGCTTAAACAAGTAAAACTATAGGAGTAGAAAATTTGTAGAAAGTCTTGATTGTACTGTTTTACCTAAAAGATTACACTGATGTATTTTAAGGGTAAAATAATGCTAAAGGCAATAGTACTGTGAACTACTTGCAGCTCACCAATAACTTGAAAAACCTTCACTCTTCTACTGCTTGATTCAGAAGTGGTTCTGTCTGTCATTTTAGTACTGTTTCCTGTATGATCCATATTTGCTAAATAGTACTCCTTCTGTCACAAATTAGTTGTCGTGATTTCTAAACATAATAATTGTGTCAAATTATTTATCGTTTTAGAAGTTCAACACAAAAATAATTATTTTCTCATTTTACACTTGGTAGTTTATTGTTTTTGAAGACTACAAACTTAGAATTGTTCAACTACCAATGAGGGTAAAATAATTACAAGTCCCTCCTAATTAAAAGAGGACCATGACAGATAATTTGATAGGAGTGATTGAAGATTAGTGCTTGTTTCTCCATTGCTCCCCTGTATATTCCTTGAAGGTCAAGGCATCACTAATTTGATGGAGAAAGATGTTAGTATTAATTTCTAAATTGTTTTTAGTGAAGAAAAGTCTTGGACAATAATTACAATTTGTTGGTATGAAGAAGTTAGATATTGAATTCTGAGAATGAATTGCAATAACTATAGTCAAATATGTTATAGATTACAGGTATTGATAAAGGGCAAACAGTATCAACCACATGAATTTTTCAACAAAAGTAGTGTTCTAAGGAAAAAAAAGAGGAAATAGGGTCCACCAAAA
This sequence comes from Solanum chiquidenum, assembly GCA_029582725.1. Taxonomy (NCBI): domain Eukaryota; kingdom Viridiplantae; phylum Streptophyta; class Magnoliopsida; order Solanales; family Solanaceae; genus Solanum; species Solanum chiquidenum. Next base: position 9,902 of record JAJOOS010007827.1, read on the forward strand.
TGAAGTCTAAAACCATAAAGAAAGTGTGTAATTATTCAGCTGAGTATCCCAAGTCAAGAACCAGTTTTAATGCTTACTTTGAATTGCTCTATTGTTTATCCTTGAGTCTCCTTTTTTGGTGGTCAAAAAAGGGTAGGTTACACAATGAATAGAGACATGAGAAAGTGGGTGTGGGACTTGTCATTATGAGAGGAAAGAGGGGGAAATAAAGCAGGGAAAGTGAGCTGAAAGTTAGGGAGAAAGCAAATCTAGAAACCATGGTGTTTTTTTTTTCTTTGAGGTGGGGAAGGGGTTGTTTTTTCTTTTGTTTGCTTGTTTCTTGGTCTATGTGGGTATTATTATGATTTAGTATCCTAAGTTGGTGAGTCATTGAATGCAAAATTTGAGAGTTACATGTGCACTGTTTTTGTCACCCTTTGGTTTTGCCAATCATTTCTCATTAGTTTGTTTTGTTGGTAAATGATTGATTACATTTTAATCCGTCATTGTTGACTATTTTTCATCTTATATTAGTTTAATTCTTTAGTCTTAAGTTTTTAATAAAAATGATAGCTTGTTTTGGAAAATAGAAGAAAAAAAATGTATGTTGTAGCATGACATTTTTGACTTAGTAAGACATGGTGATGGTAGAGTCCCTGTCAATTGTCGCTCTATTCAGTTGTGTTGACGCAATTCATCTTCACGTTTTTGAACCTTACATTAAGTTCGGCTCAATCTTTAGTACGGCGTTGAAATTTTACTATTTCTACTTTCTTGTGTTTGATCAACTTTGAAATTGTGTGCTCTATGTGATGACTTTTTACCTTAGGTTAAGATGTACACTTTGAATTGGGTAAGGAAGAAAAGATAACGCGGTGATTCTTTTTATTTGTCTCAGAAAAAATTACTTTATTCCTAGTAGTTGAAGTAACAAGTACTCGATGAATTAGTCGAGGTATTATTTGTAAGCTTGGTTAGATAGTGACCTAATGTAAGTGTTGGATTATTTTGCAAACCTTGTTATTTGTTGCCGAGCTTTAATATTTTCGGGAAGCTTTGACGTAATGAGTGAAGTCGTTGTAGAAATATAACAGCATACAATAGTACCACTTGAGCAACTCTCTCTTATTAAAAAAAATAATTTAGTCACTAAAGCTTGTGTTTGAACACGTGATATGAAGTCATGATTTTAAATCCACATTCGGACATACTATCTAGGATAATTGCTTTCCACCTAGCCTTTACGAAATCAAAGAAAATAAGTAAATGTCCTTTATGAACACTCAAACTTAACGTCGAGTGATATTAGTATAATTATTTTTCTTTTCATGAAATTAAGTGTGTTCAATTTATATTTTCCTTTTATCTTTCAGTATGTTGTTGTGGGATTTCACTAGTGTGTTGTCTTATCTTTCGGTATGATAGAAAATCTTTTTTTTTTTAAAAAAAAAAGTGTGGTATGAAAGTGACGGTAGAGATTAGCAGCGCAAAGTTAAACAATTTATGGCGCTGATAATAAAATAATATCCAAGTGTCAATATGCTCATGTATAAGTTAATTTACAAAATCTCAAATATGAAAAAGTTTTCCCCAACTTTTATATTTAATGTATATATGGGTAAAATATGATTGTTATAAAATTTCTCAAATCATATAACAAAAAACGTAGTTTTAAAATCGAAAGATATTTTTATTAAGATTTGCTTTCGAACAAAAGGGACATTATTCCAGTTAGGGGTGTACATGATCGGCTGGTTTGGATTTTTCAAATATCAAACCAAATCATTTGTGTAAAAAAAATTAAATTTATAAACCAAACCAAACTAATTAATAATTCGTATTTTTTTTGGTTTTTCAACCTCGGGTTGGTTCGGGTTTTTCAAATATCAAACCAAACCATTGTGTCGAATTTTTTAATTTATAAATCAAACCAAACTAATAAACCTCGAATTTTTTCAGATTTTTGGATTTTTTCAGTAAAGTTTGCATACAAACGTATAATTAACTTGTACTTCAAATATTTCTTTAGTCCAACCAAAATACAATTATCTAAGGTGTTTCTTAAGAAAATAACACAAAATATGAGATGAGTACTGATGACACTAAAATATTCAATAAAAAATAATAATGAAATCATCATATAAAATAAATATTGCAAAGTTATAATGAAAATGATCATAATTTAAAAGTACTAAATCATGCTAAAATAAGTTTAATAAGTATTAGTTACATTACTAAATATTTAAGGAAAATTAAAATT
>JAJOOS010007828.1:0-13782 GCA_029582725.1 Solanum chiquidenum
TATAAAGTCGTAGTTATAGTTACTAATTAACGTATGAAAATAGCGAACACAATCATTTACTTATAAACTTTATTTTATTTGAATAAACGAGCGAACACAATAAATTACTTATAATTTAAATTTAAAATAATGATATTGCAACTTTTTATGTGCTATTCTCGTGTCACTTGTGGTATTTAACTAAAAATAATAACATCAAACTAAGAAAATTAAGAGTGGAACAAATAAATTAACCCAAATATTTTATCGTATTAAGAATGCATTAGTTATCTTTTTTAATAAATCTATCATTTCAATAAAGATTGTGCTATTCTCGTGTTACTTGTGTATATCAATAAATATATATCGAAAAACACACACGCGCACAAATGCACGCACGCACGCGTACACACGCACACACATTTTAATGACCGTGCTAAAAATAATAAACATCTATCGCAAAATAAAACATTAAACAAAAACAAATAAGGAGTTAAACTTACAAATTTGACCCAAATAATTTATCATATTAAGAATGCATTTATAATCTTTTTAGATATATTTATAATTTCAATAAAAAAATATTGAACTTATAGTTGATATCGTTATTTTTTTTTATGATCCTGTTGATATCAACAAACATCTAATGCAAAATATATGTATAAAAAAAGAAGTTGAAGTAACAAATTCGATCCAAATAATTTATCGTATGAAAGATACATTGATTATCTTGTAAATAACTTTATAATTTTAATTAAAACTTGTACTTACGTTAATATCATTTATTTTATGATTGTAATATAATCAACAAATATATATTGCAAAATAAAATATCAATAAAAATGAATTGAACCAACATATTTAATCGAAATAAATATCGTACTAATGAGACATTAATTATTTTTAAGAGTTTATTATTTTAGTAAAAAGTCGTAGTTGAAGTTAATGTAATTAAATTTTTTTACGAGTTTATTATTTAAGTCAAAAGTCACAATTATAGTTAATGTAATTAATTAACTTTTTGACGATCGTACAAATTATAACTCCACATATAAAAAATCGTAATTATAATTACTAATTAACATAATATCATTTATTTTATGATTGTGATATAATCAACAAATATATATTGCAAAATAAAATGTCAATAAAAGATGAATTGAACTAACAGATTTAATCGAAATAAATATCGTACTAATGAGGCATTAATTATTTTTTAAGAGTTTATTATTTCAGTAAAAAGTCGTAGCTGAAGTTAATGTAATTAATTATTTTTTACGAGTTTATTCTTTCAGTCTAAAGTCATAATTATAATTACTGTAATTAACTATTTTTTTGACGATCGTACAAATCATAATTCCACATATAAAAAGTCGTAATTATAATTACTAATTAACATAATATCATTTATTTTATGATTGTGATATAATTAACAAATATATATTGCAAAATAAAATATCAATAAAAAATAAATTGAACTAACAGATTTTGTCGAAATAAATATCGTACTAATGAGGCATTAATTATTTTTTACGAGTTTATTCTTTTAGTAAAAAGTCGTAATTGAAGTTAATATAATTAATTATTTTTTACGAGTTTATTCTTTCAGTCAAAAGTCATAATTATATTTACTGTTATTAACTATTTTTTTAACGATAGTACAAATCATAACTCCGCATATAAAAGTCCTAATTATAATTACTAATTAACATATGAAATGGGTTAGCTCCTTAAAATGTATTGAATGGAAAAGTCTTAGCATAACTCTACATATAAATGTCGTTAAGGAAAAATGATGAATAATATTATTATTTTTAATTGAAAATCAAATCGGAATTTAATAAACTCAAACCAAGAAATAGTATACCCATAAAATTATATATAAATATCATGAGAGGAAAAAGGTGAATAAAATTAGAAAAATTGACCTCTTACCAGAAAACGACTTCTTCAATTTTTTTACTGATAAAAATAAAAAATGTCCTATAAAATAGAAAAAGAAAAATTGTAAAAAAATTATAAATAACCTACAAAATTACGAAAATGATTGTAGAAAGATCTCTAACACTTTTTATGTTTTCATATTTTTCATATGCAATTACAATAAAAATTGAAACAGAGACGAAATTTAAAATAAATTTCAAAAATAGCAAGACACAAATTAGTTCTACTAAAAAAAAAAAGTTTTAGTAGCTAAATAATTTTTTTCACGATGTTGATGAAGATTTAAATTGTAATTCTCTTTCCCTTGCTCCCAAATTATATTCTCTATATTATGTTTCTGTTTCTAATTTCTAGTCACTCACATAGTGCCATGATTAGATTATTTCCACAAAAACAGGTTCACACACTTTACATAGGCAATCATTTAATCTCCACCGTCCACGTAACAACCTTGCACTACGTGTCATCATCTTAACACACTCAACTTTACCTCTGTGCCTAAAACGCCGTCACTTTAGTAAAACAACTCATAAATTTTTAAAAATTATCCGTGCACGTAATTTCTGACGTGGAAATTCATATCCTAGTCAGCTCCCTTACCCCCTACCCCACTTCTTCACTTCACCCACGTTTCACTGCTATATAAGGCAGCTCAAATTTTCTCATTTTAATTAACTTAAAACTTGAAAAAGAAAATAAAAAGTCATTCATATTTTTCTTCACATAGTTTTCCTCTTCCCGGAGATAACGACAACCTCGTCGGAAAATGAATATTCCGGCGACTTGTTCCTTTCTTCGCAAATGCAATGCTTGTGTTTCAGTTCATTACCGTCACGTTTTTCATGAAAAATCTTCCCCAAAAGCACACTCATTCGTTTCTTTTCCTCAGTTTTGAAGAGAGTTAAGGTATCCAAAGGTCCATCGGTTTTATTTTTTCCTTTGTTTTTGAGTAAAACTATATAGAAACTCTTTGATTGATTCGGTGAGATATATATGTGCAACTGTTTTTGGTAAAGGAAGAGGAGTCATACTTTTTGAGAATAGATTTAAGTGAATTTTGATATTAATTTTCTGGTATCTGTGAGTTTTTTTTCTTGATTTTACTGCAAAAAAGGCAAAGTTGTCTGTGAGGATTTAGGCTGCTTTTAGTTGAGTGATTTTAGATGCAGAATTCTGATTTTATTGCCATCATCACGCTAAGCGAGTAGGTGTTCAAAGCTCTGAAAATTGAGCAGAACTGACAGAGGGAGTATAATTAGGCTTAGAGAGAGAGAGTCTGTGTCTGTGTCTGTGTGCACCGTTTTGATTGTGATAGAGGATGCCTCCGACGAAAATTCAGCCGATCGATTTTCCGACAGACAGAGAATCGATCCAAAGCGACACCACTAAGCCTGTGGTGAAATCGCGACTCAAAAGGTTTTTTGACCGGCCGTTCCCCAGCGTCTTACGGATTTCGTCGGCGACAGAGAAGCCGAATGCTGCCGGCGCCAGTAATGAATTGGCAAATGGAAAAGATGGAGCAGTTCCTGAATTCGAGCCTAGCTCTGTTTGTTTGGCTAAGATGGTTCAGAATTTCATTGAGGAGAACAATGAAAAGCCTTCACCTGCTAAATGTGGTCGAAATCGTTGCAATTGCTTCAACGGAACCAACAATGATAGCTCCGATGACGAGTTTGATTTGGCTGACTCAGCACACTCCTCCTTTAGCGATTCTGCTGATGCTCTCAAGGTAAAAAAGCACAGCTTTAACTCTGAGCAATTTCCTTTGAATTTTCCGTTCGTCTTTTCAAATTTAATCTGATTGTTCTTTTTTTCACTATAATTCAGAGCTTAATTCCGTGTGCAACTGTTGTCGAGAGAAATCTGCTAGCTGATATCTCACAAATCGTTGAGAAAAACAAAGCTTGCAAGAGTAAGAATGATTTGAGAAAAATCGTCACCGATGAACTCTTGAAACTTGGCTACAATGCTTCCATTTGCAAATCCAAATGGGAAAAGGCTCCTTCTGTTCCTCCAGGTACATGATCTTCCTTGAGTCATTATTGATGTTTTCAATTTTGGTCAACTTTTGTACTGATTTTATATTTTTAATTTTTGACAATATTCAGGTGAATATGAGTACATTGATGTGATTGAGGAAGGAGAAAGAGTGTTGATTGATGTAGATTTTCGATCGGAGTTTGAAGTTGCCCGATCAACTAGCAGTTACAAGGCGGTTCTTCAATTGCTGCCTTTCATCTTCGTCGGAAATTCCGACCGCCTGCTGCAAATAGTGTCAATTGCCTCAGAAGCCGCTCGGCAGAGTTTGAAGAAGAAAGGCATGCACATCGCTCCATGGCGTAAAGCTGAGTATATAAAAGCCAAATGGCTTAGCCCACACATCCGAACCGCCGAGGCCACAGTTGCTGAAGAAGTTGAGAGTAAACAACTATCTGATTCTGAATTTGGAGAATTAGAGCTGATTTTTGGTGGGCAATCGTCTTACGATTCCAATTCGATGACGTTGCTTTCATCACCACCGCCGCCAGTGAAATTTTCCGGCAGCGAGGAAGAGAAGCCGGTACAGCCGGTGATGATGACGTGGGAACCTCCCGCATTGAAGCCCAAAAATTGTGAGAGAGGAAACAAAGTCATTGTCCCCGGATTGGCTTCCCTTCTCAGGGAAAAGCCCTAAGAAATTTTGTTTTCTTTTTCTAACTTGAAAAGAAAGAAATCTAGTAGTAGTATTACAAAATATAAACATATAAAAATATAGAGAAGGATGATCGGAGTTTCCGATATAGATCGGAAACCCTTTTTTCCCTTTTTCCGTTCACCGTCTTTCCATTTTAGTTCTATCTCGCAAGGATCTGTAATAAGAAAATCTAGAACTATCCATTGCTGTAATAATTTTCCAAAATGCAAAAAAAAGAAGAAAATAGAGAAACAAATTATCATTACTGTCTTTTCACTCTTTTGTTATGGTTAAAATGCATATCAATATGTTTCCTAACAAGGGAACAATCTATATTTTCTGCTTTATTTTAGATAACTCTAAATATTTTTGTTGATATGAGAAAAATAATTTTTGGGAAGACGAGACTGCAGGGGATGACGGAAGGAACTCGTGCCATCTTGAACACCGTGAAGAAGAGGCAATGCAGTAAGGTTTTTTTTTTCCGAAGTAAAAGTCATTAGAATAACGTGATGTTCTCTTTTAGTGGCTCGAATTCATTATCGTAAGGTTGAAGGTAAATAATATTTAGAGTCGGTTTGATTTAAAGGTCTTTTATTATCTAATAAAATGATTTTTTTTGCGAAATCTGATTAATCAAATCTAATTAAACAAACATTTGGGATGAAACAAAACAGGAATTTTTTGTAATTTACTCGATTATGTTTTTTAGCTAACATATTGATTTTAGCTTTAATTGAAGACGTGTGATTTGTGTGGGTGAACAAACTTGATCTCCTTTTTAACTGTGTGAGCTTTTGTTACTTTGATGATGGGACAAGTTGGGAGTGGAGAAAGAAAAGTGAAAGTTAACAAAAATTAGTGAGCTTTAACACGTGGTCGAAATATATTGGGAATGGTATAAAAATTAAAAATAGGAAAAATAATGGGTGATTTCAAAGGTCTCAACTCCCAAGCAAAGAATACTTTTCTTGAATTTACACAACTATTTGACTGTTTGTTGGGTTTTATCACTTACACACGATTGCTTGGGTTGGATTAGTTTTCAATTTTTTACAATTTATTTGTTTAATATGAAGTTTATAAATTATTAAATATATTTCACACGATTGAGTTAATTGATTATTAATTAGTTATTATTTATTTAATAAAAAAATTGAATTATTGAGTTTATTATTTATACGGTTGAAGTAAATAATTTTCAGTAACACCAAATTTATTTGACTGAATTTAACATTTATGAAATTTTGGATTTTATCGCTCAAACAATAGAATAGTCAATTTCAATTATGTTGAGCTTATCTGATTTGACTTTTACGCGGTTTGAAATAATTATTTTCAATTATTTCAAACTTATCTGATGATTATAAAATTTATAATTTATTGCGTGTAATTCTTATGTTGTTGAATGGTAAATTTTAATTACATCAAATTTATCTAATTTTATTTTTAACGCGATTTGATAAATAAATAGAAACAGAGGAAGTATATTTCATACGATTGAGTTAAATAATTTTTAATTAGTTAATATTTATTTAATAAAAAAATCTAAATTATTCAGTTTGTTTTTTATACGATTGACCTAATTAATTTTCAGTAACTCCAAATTTATTTGACTGAATTTAACATTTATGAAATTTTTGAATATTATCAATCACGCAGTTGATAGTCAATTTAAATTAAGTTGAGCTTATCTAATTTACCTTTTACGCTGTTTGAAGTAGTTAATTTCAATTATTTCAAACTTGTCTAGTGATTATGAAATTTATGAGTTATTGCGTTTCTAATTATGAATAGCAAATTTTAATTACATCAAATTTATCTAATTTTATTTTTCACGCAATTTGACAAATAAATAGAAACGGATAGAGTATGTCTTTTATTACTTAATATTCATTTAATAAAAAAATGTAATATTTTTTTATACAGTTGAGCTAATTAATTTTCAATTACAGTAAATTTATTTGACTAAAATTCACATTTATGAAATTTTAGATTTTATCGCTCATGCGGTTGAATAGTCAATTTCAATTAAGTCGAATTTATCTATTTATTTTTCACGCAATGTAAAATAGTTGATTTCAGTTATTTCAAACTCATTTGATGATCATAAAATTTATGATTTGTTGCGTTTTAATTTTCATGTCGTTGAATGGTAAATTATAATTATTTCAAATTTATATAATTTTATTTTTTACACGATTTGACAAGTAAATAGAAACGGAGAGAGTATATCTCATACGATTGAGTTAATAAATTTATAATTACTTAGTATTTATTTAATAAAAATATAATAATATTTATACGGTTGAGCATTAATTTTCAATTAATATAAATTTATTTGACTAAAATTCACATTTATGAAATATTGGATTTTATCGCTCACGCGGTTGAATAGTCAATTTCAATTATATCGAATTTATCTATTTATTTTTCACGCAATGTAAAATAGTTGATTTAAGTTATTTCAAACTTATCTGATGATCATAAAATTTATGATTTATTGCGTTTTAATTCTCATGTCGTTGAATGGTAAATTTTAATTATATCAAATTTAACTAATTTTATTTTTCACGCGATTTGACAAGTAAATAGAAACGGAGAGAGCATACCTCATATGCTTGAGTTAATAAATTTTTAATTACTTAATATTTATTTAATAAAAATATAATATTTTTATACGGTTGAGCTAATTAATTTTCAATTACTATAAATTTATTTGACTAAAATTCAAATTTATGAAATTCTGAATTTTATCACTCACACGATTGAATAGTCAATTTTAATTATGTCAAATTTATCTACTTATTTTACACGCAATGTAAAATAGTTGATTTCAGTAATTTCAAACTTATCTGATGATCATAAATTTTTTGATTTATTGCGTTTTAATTATCATGTCGTTGAATGGTAAATTTTAATTACATCAAATTTAACAAAATTTATTTTCACGCGATTTGACAAGTAAATAGAAATGAAAAGAGTATATATCATATGATTGAGTTAATAAATTTTTAATTACTTAATATTTATTTAATAAAAATATAATATTTTTATACGATTGAGCTAATTAATTTTCAATTACTTTAAATTTATTTGACTAAACTTCACATTTATGAAATTTTGGATTTTATCGCTCACGCGGTTGAATAGTCAATTTCAATTATGTCAAATTTATCTACTTATTTTTCATGCAATGTAAAATATTTGATTTCAGTTATTTCAAACTTATCGATCAAATTTATGATTTATTGTGTTTTAATTCTCATGCCGTTGAATGGTAAATTTTAATTACATCAAATTTATTCTCACGTGATTTGACAGTAAATAGAAACGGAGAGAGTAAATTTCACATGATTGAGTTGCTTGATTATTAATTATTTATTATTTATTTAATAAAAAAATTGAATTATTGAGTTTATATTTTATACGGTTGAGTTAAAGTAATTTTCAGTAACTCCAAATTTATTTAACTGAATTTAACATTTATGAAATTTTGGATTTTATCTCTCACACAGTAGAATAGTCAATTTCAATTATGTTGAGCTTATCTGATTTACTTTTTACGCTATTTCAAGTAATTATTTTCAATTATTTCAATCTTATCTGGTGATTATAAAATTTATAATTTATTGCGTGTAATTCTTATGTTGTTGAATGGTAAATTTTAATTACATCAAATTTATCTAATTTTATTTTTAACGCGATTTGATAACTAAATAGGAACAAAGGAAGTATATTTCATACTATTGAGTTAAATAATTTTTAATTAGTTAAAATTTATTTAATAAAAAAATATAAATTATTCAGTTTGTTTTTTATACGATTGACCTAATTAATTTTCAATAACTTCAAATTTATTTGACTGAATTTAATATTTATGAAATTTTTGAATATTATCAATCACGCAGTTGATAATCAATTTAAATTAAGTTGAGCTTATCTAATTTACCTTTTACGCGGTTTGAAGTAGTTAATTTCAATTATTTCAAACTTGTCTAGTGATTATGAAATTTATGAGTTATTGCGTTTCTAATTATGAATAGAAATTTTTTATTACATCAAATTTATCTAATTTTATTTTTCACGCGATTTGACAAGTAAATAAAAACGGGGAGAGTATGTTTCATACGATTGTGTTAATAAATCTTTTATTATTTAATATTTATTTAATAAAAATATAATATTTTTATACGATTGAGATAATTAATTTTCAATTACTGTAAATTTATTTGACTAAAATTCACATTTATGTAATTTTGGATTTTATCGCTCACGCGGTTGAATAGTCAATTTCAATTATGTCGAATTTATCTACTTATTTTTCATGCAATGTAAAATAGTTGATTTCAGTTATTTCAAACTTATCTAATGATCAAATTTATAATTTATTGTGTTTTAATTCTCATGCCGTTGAATGGTAAATTTTAATTACATTAAATTTATTTTCACGTGATTTGACAAGTAAATAGAAACGGAGAGAGTATATCTCATACTATTGAGTTAATAAATTTTTAATTACTTAATATTTATTTAATAAAAATACAATATTTTTATACAGTTGAGTTAATATTCAATTACTTTAAATTTATTTGACAAAAATTCACATTTATGAAATTTTGGATTTTATCGCTCTCGCGGTTGAATAGTCAATTTCAATTATGTCGAATTTATCTACTTATTTTTCACGCAATGTAAAATAATTAATTTCAGTTATTTCAAACTTATCTAATGATCATAAAATTTATGATTTATTGTGTTTTAATACTCATGTTGTCGAATGGTAAGATTTCATTAAATATAATTGTATTTATTAGTTGAATATGAATAACCAGTATGAATATTGATTATATTTCTATTAAAATTTGTAGTCTTAAATATATTATAAAAATTTATGTGTCTCACGTGATTTAACATACACGTGCGATATATGTGTTGAGAAAATAATTAGTTAATATAAATATGAAAAATTGATTAAAATTTAGTTCTGAAATTAAATCCATAAATTTTAAATTTGAAATCTTTCCATACAGATAGACGGCTTATTTAATATAAATATAAAGCTCAACTAAAATTTCGTTAGATATATTAACTTGAATTCAAAATCTAAAAATTGAGTGGTAAAGAAGAATCTATTAAATTTAAATTTCAACTTTATCTCAGTCCATAATCAACTTATTTAGTTTTGAATTGGGTGTTGCCAATTTGGTTAGTTACAAACTTTAAAGGGTCAATGTAGCAAAATAAAATTAATAAAATAAATCAAAATAAATTAGGTCAACAAATTCAAAGTGGAAATTTATAACTGCATACGTGACAAGATTTGAGTCAAACAACTAAAAACATAGCAAAAAATTTTTTTATTTTTTTTAAATATTAGAGTTTTAAGTTTATAGATTACATGTATAAGAAAACTATTTTGTTAGATAAGGCTTTTCTAGAAATCAAAATAACTTGAAGAAATGGTAAATAGTTATTCAATTTGCTTTTCCTTCTTACAAAATACAAAGGCTTCAAAGGTTTATTAAATTGAATTGACAAGTATAAACACCAAACAATAAATAAAACTAGTTTACCTCTCTTGTAATTTTCAACAAAAGGCTAATGTTTTTAATAAACAGGGGAGGAAATAGATTATTTTTTTTAAATTGAATTATTTATATACATACACGTAATAATATTTTTCGCTTATATATTATGTAATTTTTCAGTAAAGAAATTTTGAACCACTTCCATTAACATCGAAATAAAGAATTAACTAACCAAAACTTTAATCTAAAATATAAATTATTTCAATGCATATTTTTTAATTATATAGGCTTAGGCACTAAGAATTTTAAAACATAAAATGATGAATTAAAACTTTTTGGGCATATTCCATGAATATGTTTTTAATGAAATCATTAGCAAAGATTAATTTGTGTTCTTATTGATCCCAGCTTGGAGGCACTAACCATCTTCTTTTTTTTCCTTTCCAGATTAGCACATAAAGTTTATTAAATTAAAATATTTAACTCTTTAATTTTCTGACAACCAATTGTGTTAGACCACAGAGGTCTTTTTTATCTGATTAAACCCACCCTGGCAAAAACCTAATCTGCTTGTCATATTTGATTACACATATAATATTATATATGTTTATTCCTTTTTTAATTATCGTATTATTTAATATTGTCGTTTATTTTTACATTATCGTATTTTCTTTTTAAATCTACTTTGAAATGTTTTATTGAATTGAGGATATATCGACAATAATATCACTATTTTCATGAGATAAGAGAAAGATCTGTGTCTCGTAAAATTATATCGAGTATGTTAATAGAAGTAATTCATCATCTTTAAATATTATAAAGTAAAATATTACTCAGTATTTCTCTAAAATTCTATTATTTTAATATATCTACACAATGATTGTGGTGGGGGCTTTAGGCAATCCATTGTGTGTAGTGTATATCCCTATATTAACAAACAATATTTTTTTATTTTTTAACCTTATTTTATTTGTATAAAATAAAATAGGTGGGGTCCAATAACAGTTAGAAAAACTCAGAGAACCAAAATTAGATGAGATGAGGAGTTTGTAGGGTCAATTTCTTTATTACTCCTATAAAATAGTAGTAGTAGTTATTTTTTATATTATTATTTATTTTATTATTATTATTATTATTATTATGAGTGGCAGTAGGGTCCAGATATCTGTACAAAGCAAAATAAGAAAAAGCTATTGCCCAAAGCTTTGACAATAGTAATAGCTTTATGAAAGCAACCCTCCACCTACTCTCCTTTATCTAACTTTATTTATTTTTCATTTTTCCTCTTTTCCTCAATTGTTGTATTGGATTTGAGATTTGTAAAGTCTTGTCTATTGTAAAATTTGTGTTGTAAAAAATTATTCATATCAGATATTTATGATAAATACTTATTGAATAACTTTAATTTAGTAATTTTTATATTTTTGAAAATATGTGTCAAATAATTATTAAATTAATATGAACACTCGATGCAGATGAGTATTTACCTCGTGAAAGAGGGTGAAATGAACTTTTTTGTAAAGGGCCAAGCAAGGGGAAAAAAAATACCATATTGAGCTTTTGAAAGTTTCAACGTTTCATCTATATTCGATTTCCTTTTCTTTTAAAATAAAGAAGAAAAATAAGATGAATTTTCTTTGTTATTAAATTTATTTCAAGGGATTTGTTAATTTTTTCTTATTGAGTTTAAGTTATATAAAATATCACTATAAATAAGGTTTTGCATTATCATATTACATGAATAATATCGAAATGTAAGTTTTCTTGAAATGTGAGAGTTTTATCTTGAGATAAGTCATACTATTTGTTAAATGGACAATTATAATCTGATAATGTAAAAGAAATTCGTACACTAATATAAATTGTAATGAATATAAGTTAAATTCATTCTATTTCATTGTGCTGCATTGACTGAAGAAGTAGTTTTTGGTACATTATTTAACTATTTAATTATAATTAACTAATCACTTTTATTGCTTTACCATGACACGTCAATGCAGTTTGGTATCAACACCTGGTGTGAGTAAATTTTCTCCAGAGTGATCTAGGGTGTTGTGAATTATGACTAGTTTATATTTTTAAGGAAAAAGAGTCTAAAAAATACTTTAATTTTGGTAGAAATTGTTGTTATGATATTAAATTTTATGAAAGATTTTTTATCCCTGCATTATTTAATAGTGTATTTTAAAGATATATATGTGTTCACGTGGATACATTACTATTTAAAATGATGAAATATTTATGATGTCCACGTAGGTATATATTTACCTTTAAAATACACTATTAAATTGTATTGGGGTAAAAAGTCCTTTCCAAAGTTTGGTATCGTAACAATAATTTCGACCAAAATTAAAATATTTTTCAGACCATTTTCCTTATTTTTAACGTTCATTAAGGAGTACAACAATTTTAAATATTAAGTTATCTTTGTTAGAAAGTATTTTGCATAAGACTTTGAAAACTATTGAATTTACCTAACAAGTTGGGGTTAGTATCATCGCGACTTAAACAAATTATTAAATCGTGATAAAATGGTACCAAAGCTTTAGGTTCACCAATCGATCTTATGAGTTATGAATAGAATCTTACAAGGCATGGAAACTTTTGTATTTATCTTCGAAAGGTTATAAGCGCGAAATCATAAAAAAGAAAATCAAGGAATAACATAATAAATAGGAATAACATATATATATATATATATGCGCGCGCTTCAATATATCGTTAAGTTCTTAAATTTATTTAGTAAATTTCATTTAGATACTCGAACTACTACTCTCTTTGTCCAACAATAGTTGTCCATTATTGACTTGACACACCCCTTAAGAAACTATAAATAGAAGGATAATTTTACTATATAAATGACTAAAATTAATTATAAGGATAAATTAGGAACTAAATGTAAAATTATCCATAAATTTCATGAAGTGGACAAATATTGTTGGACATATATATTTAGTATAGAAAATACGTATTGTTGAACAGAAGGAATATTTATTTCAATTAAGCACTTGAACAAGCGATAAAGTGTGCCTATCTAGACACTTCCAAATTCCAATTGAAATTTGAAAAAAAAAGGTGTGTGCTCTGAAAGAGTCAATTATATAGCTGAGTTAACTACATAAACTATGTCATCTCCTATAATTATACACATCAGTCTCGATTGAAACATGCCTTATGTTTTACAACTTATTAATTCTAATACATAATAAAAAGAAGTGCATATTATAAGTAATTACCTTCTATATCATAATTTGAGTATCTAAATAATATTTATTGATAAATTAAAACGGTTAGCGATGTATTTTCTTAAAAAAATATATAAATAAATATGACGTGGATATTTAGGATGGTCACAAGCACATGGGATTTGTACTATGAAGTGGGGTCAAATCCATAAACACTGTGCTTATAAATACTGTGTTGAGAATTTGGAATATTCGTTAGTTTTGGGTAAAAATATATTCTTGTCTATTTTTAATTATTATAATTTCTTTCTTTTCTTAGATTCAAATGATAAGAATTTTGACAAATATTTTATGATATATGAACTTTCACATATATCCACTAAAAAATAACCTAATTACTCTCTATAATTATAGTTTGATAATTACAATTCATAGATACATGTTATAGAGAGGAGAGAGGCGAGCGAGA
>JAJOOS010007829.1:0-14772 GCA_029582725.1 Solanum chiquidenum
TCAACATTATATATATATATATATATATATATATATATATATATATATATATAAAGTAAAGTAAAAAATTGCCTTTTATATATACAATAGGCATAATACACAAATATGACATTTAACTTGACATCAGTTGACATCTATGTCCTCCAACTTTAGATGTACATAAGTAGACACTTAAACTTATATAAAAATTAACAAGTAGACACATCTGTTCTACGTGAAATAATACATATAGGCAGAGGCAAATCTAGGATTTGGAGGTCGTGGGTGTCACATCGCCCAAGTAAGATAAACGGGTCGGTTCCTTTAATTTTGGGATACAATTCGAGTTATTTATCTTTTTTGATTTTTATAAAACAAATTGATTAAACATACATGTTAATAATATTTTCTTTTAGACATTCTAATATTAGAGATAACTAAACAATTCAGTTTTTTTTTTTGGAATTAGAGGCCTTATTCCTAGGAAAAAAAGATTTTCCATATTAAAATTCAAATGTGTATAGACCATCTAATAGTGTTAACTTAACATATTCATATTGTTATCTCCTGTATTAAGGTTAGCAAAACAGAAACAGAAAAAAGATGAAACAGATAAAATATAAATAATCTGAGTCCACAGAAACCACTGTGTTTCCTTAAGAAATTTAATCCCTCAAGTTCTCGATGTTGCAGATTAATTCCTCCCAAGATAAAATGGATTAACCTATTAGAGAAGTAGCGGTACCTCAAACTTCAATAATTTCAGCGAACGCAAGAACAACAACGAGAGCACACACAAACTCAGTCGATCGAAAATTATGTTTCTGTAAGAAAGTGTATGCAAAGAGGGAAAAAAATTCAATGTTGAAAAATGGAAAAAGACTCTATTTATAGCCACTTGCAGCAAGAAGCACGTATGTTTGGACAATGGTGTGTCTTTCCAGAATATTGTATCTTTTGGAAAAAATAACGTCTTTTCGAAAGGAACATGTCCCTTCAGAATGACGTTACCGTTACACGTGAATTTCAAAAAAAATTCGTTATGCGAAATTAATTTTGTTAATTAACTAACATTCTGAATTAATTTATAAGAGAAAGGAAATCAATTAATGAGATTGATTAAATAAATTTTATCCAAAAATATTATCAATCAATCATATCATTTGTCAAATCCAAATCCAAAGCCTAAGCCAAAACCGAGAGAGCGACGACGGCGTGAGGGGCACCTTTTTCTTAACCCTTTAAGAACTAAAGGAAGTGTTCAATAATATAAGGACAACAATTTTCCTTTCTTCTACCAATATGGGAGAAATGACTTTTCATTTGTAAAGACTTTTCATTTTCCCTCTAAAATTGGTTCCCCCACATTTTCCATTTTCTCTTCTTATTTCCCATTCACACCTTGCTAAAACCCAACAATCCCCCACATGAATGGGGGAATGGCTATTGTTAAAATATATGCATGAAAAAGTTGTGTGTCTCGTAAGTAAGGGTTAATCGCATCTGGATAAGTACGTTTTCCTTTAAAAAAATTTGTAGTGAACATATATCGGATATACTCGGTCAATCGGTAGATTTGATACCTTTGAACCGTCGAGCTTTGGTGTATACCTAGACAACATAAGTCACAATCAACCCTTGAACTGTTTTTGGTTCTCATTGTTTTGTTCATTTCAGCCATGAACACGTCTTAGTTAATAAGTGCTTAGAGAACTGGCCTTACCAGATTCTCCTTGAAGCGACTTACACTTCACACTTACATAGGTAATTTCTAACTGTGTTATCACTACAAGAAATTTGATTATTAAGGACGAATTATTTTATCACTTAAAAATCATATTTCGTCACAAAAATAAATTTATGACAAAAAATATTTCGTCAATCTTTCGTCTCTAAACGCTCGTCTCTAATAGTATATAAAGACAATTTAGCATGTCGTCACTGAAAGTCTTATATTAACTACAAAAAGAATATTTGTCCCCAAATGCATAGTATTTGCAACGAACTTATTTGTCATAAAAATGTAAATATTTTGTAGCTAAAAATATCATATCTTCACTAAAAGTGTGTCTAATAATGACAAAATTTATTTGTCACTAATTATTAATTTAATTAGTGACGATCTTGATCGTCTTTAACGTTATGCATAATTTGTAGTAAAAAGAATAAGATTCCGTCACTAAAAGATAACAATTTCGTGGTTGAAAAAATATTTTTTGGCAGATAATAGGCGGTATTAATGATGAATTAATTTTTAGTTAAAAATATAATTATTATTGTAATTATTTTTGTCACTAAATTTAATCACTTCGTGTTAAATAAAAAAAGTAGCAATAGGGTTACTTATTTTTTATCCAAAGAAGATATTTTTGTGACCTAATATAATTCTTATAACATTTAATGCTATGTAAATAAATATGTACTTAAACTATTTGTTGTTAATACATGTCAATTTCAATTGTTAAAGTACGCAATCTATGTAAATAAAAGCATCATCAAAAAAATAAAATACCAAAAAAACATAAATAAAAATACTGTATATTATAATAATTTGCAGATAACACTTGCATACAAACTCATTAAGTAAATAAAGTGAAATTACTCAAACAAAAATAGATAAATCTAATTGAGGTACGAAAACAATAACAAATTTAAAAATATAAAACTATGTAGTTTCCTTGTATACCAGTGCTCCATTATCTTACATTTTCACTCATTAAGTCACTTTTTTATATCTACATCATTCATGTACCTGTGTAAAAGAAAATAAAGAATTTTAGTATTCAAACTTTAATTCTAAAAATACTTTTTGATATCATAATGTAAACAAAATATGTATTCAAACTTTAATTTTAAGAATAGTATTAATTAGTGAACTAAATTATAAAATAATAATATATAAATTAATTTCTTCTATTCAAAATTATTAAACATTCAAGTATCACAATCAATAAAAACTTATCTCCTTATTGAAATGGTGTCAAGAATTTCTACATTCAATCAACACCAAGTAAAAGTTGAATAACAATTTTGTAAAATAATTGTTCCTTAAACTAATTGAAACAAATATTTAAAAAGTTATAGAGCATTAACAAATGCTAGATGGACATAATTTGGATTACTAGATAAAAGAAGGAAAAGAAACGAGAGAGAGCAGTAAAATACCTATAGGAATGGAATGTAGTATTTGTATTCAAGTTGGTTTTTTAGATTTAAGTGGATAGATTTTAATTTATTAATAATTCTAAAAAGGAGGAAAAAAGTGAGTGGGTAGTTTCATGTAACGTGGGATGGAAAATGGGGAATGAGTGAAGGAAATTTAATGCATTGAAAGTGGAGAGAAGGTCAAATACTTAAAAGTTAAATTTTATTTTTTTACTTTTACTATAATATTTTTGTTTTAAAATATAAATTCTCACAACTATGATTTTCGTCACTTAATGGGTTTCCATTAACTACTCCTACTAAACTTATTTAATTTGTTTGACATAATCAAGTAAAAATAGTATGTCAATTATACTCCATCTATATATATAAATTTTAAAAAATGTAAATTACATTCAAATAGATAAATAATAAAATGAGAATAAAATTTGGTATCTATGTGACAAAAATTATTTGTCGCAAAATTATATGTTAAATAGAGACAATAATATAATCATCACTAATTATTTGAATTATTAGTGACAAAAAATAAAGTCACAATTAAATGTAAAATTTGTAGTTAAATTTTATAATAATTAAGTACAAATTGTAATTCGTCGCTATTGAATCATCATAGTTTTAGTGAGCAAAATATTTCGTGCCCAAATGTAGATTATTTTAGGACAAAAAATGATTTGTCATAAATTGGGTACATCATTTAGTGACAAAATAATGTGTCATTGATAGCTTTATATTTGTAGCTAATAGTACTCAATAAATGACGCCAATTTATTTTTTGGTGGGAAATTTTAGTAGACAAAATTTTGCTACGAAATTTTATGTTTCGTCAATTAAAGTATTGGCCATAGATCTTTAGCAACGTAATATGATTTTCGTCATTAAAGATGAACAATTAGTGACGAATTTCATGTTGTAGCCAGTAATTTCGTAGCTAAATATCATATTTGTTGTAGTGTTATGAAAATAATTCCAAATAATTAATTTGAATTATTCTTACAATAATAAATTACAAATCATTCCACTAGAAATTTGTAATTGCACTCTTCTATAAATATATTTCAAAATTTCCCATTAAACACTTATGTGATTCCCCATGTTAAGATTACAAATACTAATCAATAAATTAAATTACTGACAAATTTAATTCAATGATTAATTTTCTTTAGAGCACTACTTAACTTATTTCATGTGTTAGAATCATAAATCCCCTTGCAAGATTTGACACCATTGTTGTTCATCCTGTATTCCTATGATACTTAAAACAAACACTTTGAAGAACTTGATAAGAAACAACAAAGTTTAAAGAGTATTTTCAAAACTAGAAAACTAAAACCAGTAGAGAAAATTGAATCAGAAACATATTAGAAACAATATACAAAATAGTTTTCTCAAAGAAGAAAATCGAGCCCACTGAATGCACAGTGTCCCCTTAAGGAAATTATTCCACTCAAGTACCCGAGGTTAATTGAATATATCCTTCCAGGATAGAACGATCTTACTCACCGGTGTATCGGTACCTAAAACCACGGTGTCAGAGAACCACTCAACGACAGTAAAGTACACTTAGAATTCTAGATTTAGTAGTAGTAGTAGAAGAAGTCAAGAAAAATCATTCTTTTAAAATGAGAGGAAATCCCTCAATTTATAGAAAACAAAGGGTAGTGTGAAAAGGTTCTTATGGTGCCTTACCGGAAAGGTCACAA
Organism: Solanum chiquidenum; assembly: GCA_029582725.1. Classification (NCBI taxonomy): domain Eukaryota; kingdom Viridiplantae; phylum Streptophyta; class Magnoliopsida; order Solanales; family Solanaceae; genus Solanum; species Solanum chiquidenum. The sequence continues at coordinate 4,848 of JAJOOS010007829.1, forward strand.
GCCTTTGGAAAAATTCACAATCTTTCGGAAAGGTCACAACCTTTCATAAAAGTCACAACTTTTCATAAAAGTCACAACTCTTCACAGAAGTCACAACTTTTCATAAAAGTCACAACTCTTCGTAAAAGTCGAAACTCTTCATTTTCCATTCACACCTTTTAAAACCCAACAATCCCCCACATGAATGGGGAATGACTCCAAGACAAAGAAACGGACAAGTGTGTATACTTTACAAGCAAGAATTAATTGCATCTGGATAAGTAGGTTTCCCTTTGAACTTTCCGTAGTGAACATATATCGGATATACTCGGTCAATCGGTAGATTTGATATCTTTAAACCATCAATCTTTGGTGTATACCTAAAAAACCATATGTCACACAATCAACGCTTTACCGTTTATGGTTCTTACGGTTGTGTTCGTTTCAGCCATGAACACCTCATGGTTTCATGAGTGTATAGAGAGACGGGCTTTTCAGAATCATCCTCTTTGGAGCGTCTTACACTTCACACTCACATAGGTGATTTCTAACCGTGTTATCGCATAGATACACTATTTGGTCAAATCTTCCAAACTTAGCAAATCATTAAAAACTTTAAGCTTTATTAACTCATTAACAAGCCTTAATTTTGAGTTTGTCACGCCCTGAGCCTACACCCTGGACGAGACTGGCACTCGAGAACCATTGCTGGGCCCAAGCGAACCCTTGGCCTGACTTACTTATTCAGTGAAAGACTTAAACCTAAGAAATATTCTAAAAATATATAAATTATGAATTAAACTTAGAATGTCTTTATAGAAATATTCAAACTAGCCATGATGGCTACTCAAGTCTCATAGTAAAACATCTTAAATACAAGACTAAAGAACTATAACTACTCGTCTATGAATCCTCTAAAACAAAGAGGGATGTCGGGACAAGACCCCCGATCATCCTAATAACTAAAGTACTAAATCAAAACAATAAGGGATCCCCCGGAAAGCAAGGAGGCTCACCAACTGACTCTGAGTCCTCAACTGGATCAACGAGGCGATGTATGCTGATCCTGGTTACCTATGTCTACATCATAAAACGATGCAAGCCAATTCACATCAGTACACTGAATGTACGAGTATGCGAGGGGAAAACTAAACATAACATAAGCTTGAAAGAAATATGAAAGGAGCACTTACCTTGGCTTTACTCAATTCATGAATAACTCAACTCAATGCAAGTAAAACAACAATAATGATGCAATTTATACAAAGCATTTAAAATAGTAGGTTGCAACTCAATTTGTTAAAGAAATGCGATAACAATTCAGTTTACATATAAAGTAATATAATAATGTGGGAGTTTCTCTAACCGACAACCACCACTATGAGCCTAAGTGATGATATAGTGTCTCACTCACGCTGCCAAAACTGTCCTATTCTTTGCCGTTATATCTAACGCCTCAACTAAGTGGATCCACTAGTCTATGCTAAAAAGCACTAAGGAATCATCTAAAAGTATGATCCTTTCTACCCATGATGACTACATGGCTTAGGGAGACTTGAGTTATTATGAAACTTGCATCCCCATATCGGTGCTCAATACTACTCCAAAATATACTCAGCTCATATGTTTTAAAAACAAAACTCTTTCTGTGATTTGAGATAATTACTCAAAAACTAGCTCAAAGGCTCTCTTGGAAAACAATGTTTCTTTGCTCAAATGTGAAAATATTTTAACTCTTAGGAATACTTAGTTCCCGTATAATCTTTGAAGAAATGAACTTTACTCTTACTCTTTACTCAACTCAAAGCTTAAGTCTTAAAACAAAGTGAAAACGTTTGTAAATGACTTTTGGAAAACTCTATGAACTTCTCTTGACTTAACTCTTAACTTTTCTTGATTTGGATTATAGATTCAGGGTTCATGATCTCATGTTTATGGATAATTTTATGATGTTTAGACGTACCTTAGAGTATAAAAGTCGACTAGAAAACATATGTACGTTGCTAAGGAACTAGTAAGGAAAGAAGGGGGAAAAAGTGAAAGAATTGGCGTCCATGGCACTCTAAGAGGCGCGGGGAGCTAGCCTTAAAACTTCAGAGGCTGACTTGAGGCGCTCTGGCTGGCGCGGCGCCCCAGAGGTTAGATTTCAGAAACTGTTTTGGGGCGCGCTGAGAGGCGCGGTGCCCCAGCCCCTTCCCAAGAAAATCTCAAATTTTCTTCTTCGTTTTTCAACTCTAAACCCTCTAATTTCACTTAGTTCTTTCCCCAAACACTTAGAATCGACTATATCCTCAATATATGTAAGATTATACTCGAAATCACTCCTAATTTCATGAATCAAACTCAAGAAACTTCAACAACAAGAACCCACAAGATTTCAAACGAATTACTATCAAGAACTCATAATAATTGTTTTCAAAATAACACAACTTCCCTGAATTGAATCATGATTGGCGCGTGGGTAAACTAACCCAACATTGTGTGATCTCACATACCTCGTAGTGATTAACCCTGGGAGAAATCCACACGAAAATCTCCTAGAAATCGACGAATCCTTGCTTCTTCTCCTCTTTTCTCCTCTTCTTTTCTCTTCTCTCAAAACCCTAATTCTTTTTGAAAAGTGTAAACTGAACCAAATCAGTTTAGACCCCAACTTAATTACCAAAAATGAAATAAAAATAATAGGATATGGAAAAGACCATAATTCCCTTCTAAAATCCGGTTTTAACTTTCGTTATCTAGACAACCCAACTTCAAATGAACATATCTCATTTGTACGAACTCAGAATTGAGCAAACTCGATGGCGTTGAAAAGATAATTCAAAGATATTTCCTACGGTATCTTGTAGAACACCTAACTCATCCTCATCTAGGATTTATGGTTATTTAAAATTGACCCAAAACTTAAACTTGACATAACTTAACCAATTTTCTAGATTTTTCATTCTTGCAAAAAATAACTCTTTCTAATTCTAGCTCTTTCTAGTTCTTTCAAATAGTGAGATGTTACAATATCTACCCCTTGGAAACATTCATCCTCAAATGAGATTAATCTTAATAGGCTAAGGGTGTAACATCTATCATTCAGATCAAACATCCAACAAGCAAATCTAACACATCAAGCATATAAATTAAAGAGTACTAAGAAGAGAATTAGTACCTTGGTCTGGATTTCTCTGGGATCAAAAAGATGTGGATATCTCTCCTTCATATCTTCTTCAGCTTCCCAAGTATCTTCCTCAATAAACTGATTCCTCCAAAGAACTTTGACTGATGCTACTTCCTTAGTCCTCAACTTGCGAACTTGGCGATCTAGAATCTGAACCGGAATCTCCTCATAGGATAAGCTATCCTTGATACCAATATCTTCCGTTGGTATGATAAGTGAAGGATCTCCCATGCACTTCTTCAACATGAAAATATGAAATACCGGATGGACCGCTGCTAACTCTTCTGGTAGTTCTAACGCATAAGCTACATTGCCAATCCTCTTGAATATTCGGTAAGGATCAATATACCGGGGACTAAGCTTCCCCTTCTTACCAAATCTCATAACACCCTTCATGGGTGAAACTTTCAATTAGACCCAATCATTTACTTCAAACTCTAACTCCCTTATCCTAACATTAGTGTAGGATTTCTGACGACTCTGCGTTGTTTTCAACCTCTCTTGGATCACTTTCACCTTCTCCATAGCTTGATGAACTAAGTCTGGTCCTATCAACTCTGCTTCACCAACTTCAAACCATCCAATATGAGATCTGCATCTTCTCTAATACAGAGCTTCATAAGGAGCCATTTGGATGCTAGAGTGGTAACTATTATTGTAAGCCAACTCAATAAGAGGTAGGTGATCATCCTAATTACCTTTGAAATAAATCACAGAATCCTTCAACATATCCTCTAAGGTCTGAATGGTGCGCTCTGCTTGACCATCTGTCTGAGGATGAAAGGCAGTACTTAAGTTTACTTTTGAACCCAAGCCTTTCTGAAAAGATTTCCAGAACTGTGCAGTAAATTGCGCACCCCTATCTGAAATAATCAAAATTGGCACCCCATAAAGTCTAACTACCTCTTGAATATACAACTTAGCATAATCTTCTGCCAAATGGGTAGTCTTTACCGACAAAAAGTGGGCTAATTTCGTCATTCTATCGACAATCACCCAAATAGAATCATGCTGCCTGCGAGACCTTGGTAAACCTGTGATGAAGTCCATATTGATCATCTCCCACTTCCATTCTGGAAGTTCTATATTTTGAGCCATACCATCGGGCCTTTGATGCTCTACCTTTACTTGTTGGCAATTCGAACACTTAGCAACAAACTTTGCAATGCCCTTCTTCATACTACTCCACCAATAAACTTCTCTCAAGTCGCGATACATCTTTGTGGAACCCGGATGAATGGAATATCTGGAGCTATGAGCTTCTTCCATAATTCTTTCTTGGAGTTTATCTACCCTTCGTACACACAACCTACCTTGATACCTCAACACACCATCTCCCCCATGTTCAAAAGCCATTACTTTTTGCTTATGAACATTTGCCTTCAATTCAAGAAAAATAGGATCTTGGTCTTGCTTTTCTTTTACTTCTGACACTAAGGATGATTCAACTCCATTCATCACGACCACTCTTCCTTATGTGAAATCCATTAGTCGAAGTCCCAAGCGTGCGAGTCTATGCACATCTTTTGCTAGCTCTTTCTTATCTTCCTCAAAATGGGCGGTACTACACATAGAAAACCTACTCAAGGTATGAGCAACAACATTAGCCTTACCTAGGTGATAAAGAATATTCATATCATAATCCTTGAGTAATTCTAACCACCTCCTTTGTCTGAGATTAAGCTCATTCTTAGTAAACACATACTGAAGACTCTTGTGATCGGTGAACACATCCACATTAACACCATAAAGATAATGGCGCCATATTTTAAGAGCAAATACTACGGCAGCCAACTCTAGATCATGGGTTGGGTAGTTCCTCTCACGAACTTTCAACTATCTGGAGGCATAAGCTATAACTTTGCAATTCTACATTAACACACAACCCAAACCAACTCTAGACTCATCACAATTTATGGCAAAATCTTGAGTACTTCTGGTAAGGTTAACACTGGGGCAGTAGTCAACTTCTTTTTCAATTCCTGAAAGATTTTTTCACAAGCTTCAGACCATTGAAACTTTACTATTTTCTGAGTCAACTTGGTCAAAAGGGATGAAATAGATGAGAACCCCTCTATGAACCTTCTATAATATCCAGCCAACCCCAAGAAACTCCTAATATCAGTTGGAGATGTGGGTCTAGGCTTATTTTATGGGTATCCACTTTAATTCCCTCTCCAGAAATAATGTGGCATAAGAATGCCACAGACTCAAGCCAAAACTCACACTTAGAGAACTTGGCATACAACTTTCTATCTTTTAGAGTTTGGAGAACTATTTTGAGATAGCTAGCATGATCTTCTTCACTCCTCGAATAGATTAGTATGTCACTAATGAACTCGATAACAAACATATCTAAATAAGGCTTGAATACTCTATTCATAAGGTCCATGAATGCTGCAAGCGCATTGGTCAAACCAAAGGATATAACTAGGAACTCATAATGACCATAACGGGTTCTGAATGCTGTCTTTAGAATATCACATTCCCTTACCCTCAACTGATGGTAGCCTGATCTGAGGTCTATCTTAGAGAAACAAGTAGCACCCTGAAGCTGATAAAAAAGATCATCAATTCTTGGAAGAGGATAGTTATTCTTGATGGTAACCTTGTTCAACTAGCGGTAGTCTATACACATTCTAAGGGAACCATCCTTCTTCCTCACAAATAAGACCAGAGCGCCCCAATGTGAGACACTTGGTCGAATGAAACCTTTATCTATGAGGTCTTTCAACTGCTCCTTCAACTCTTTTAACTCTTTTGGTGCCATTCTGTATGGAGGAATAGATATAGGACGAGTATCTGGAAGAATATCTATATCGAAGTCTAGTTCTCTCTCATAAGGGAATCCGAGTAGATCATCGGGAAAGACTTCTGGAAACTCATTCACAACTCAAACTGACTCAATAGGAGGTGTCTCAAAACTAGAATCATTAACTCGGACTAAGTGATAGACACATCCCTTGAAACTAACTTTCTCACCTTAAAGTACAAAATGAAACGACCCTTATGCACTGTTAAACTACTACTCCACTCTATAACTGGATCATTAGGAATTTGGAACCTAACAACTCGAGTTCTACAATCAATGGAGGCATAACAAACATGAAGCCAGTCCATACCTAGAATGACATCAAAATCTACCATGTCTAACTCAACTAAATCAGCCATGATGTCTTTGTGATTGATGGAAATGACACAATCACAATATACTCGCTCAGCTAGAATAGACTCCCCAATAAGTGTAGAAACACAAAAGGGTTCACAGAGTTTCTCAGGAAGAACATCAAAATTATTTGCAATATAAGGAGTCACAAAAGATAAACTTGCTCCTGGGTCTAGCAAGGCATAAACATCAAGAGTAAAGACTTTGATCATACCAGTGACAACATCTGGAGAATTCTCTTAATCTTGATGACTAGTGATCACATAAAGGCGGTTTGCTCCTCCGCCAGTACCGGAAGTAGCTCCTATAGGTGTAGCCCTATTTGGTGGAGCTACTACTGAAGATTGGGCTCTATTGCCCTGATTTCCATTACCTTGTCGGTTCTTAGGGCACTCTTTCATGAAGTGACCCTCTTGTCCACACTTGGAACAACATGTGGAGCCATCGCGACACTTACCTGCGTGGTTCCTACCACACTTAGCACATGCAAGATCTCAATTACCTCATTGTGCCACACTACCCTGAGATTCGGGAGGTCTAGCTCTGAAGTGCTGGGAATTCTGACTATTATACTCACCTTTGTTTCTAGGTGCAGGTGCAGCTAGCAGATGATGGAGCAGGTCCCTTTTTATTTTGTTGTAAGGATGAACGGTTCACATTATTTCTTTGCTGCCCGGACTCATTCCCTGTCTTAGCCTTCTTGTTTCTAAACTCCTCTATATCCCTCAGCTTCTCTTCCTCAACCTGCTGCACATAAACCATCAACCTTGCTATATCCATGTCCCCAATTAGCATGGCTGCCTTGCCCTCTTTGCTTGAAAGACGGGACAACCCAGCAACAAAAAGACTCATCCTGCTCCTCATATCTGTGACCATATCCGGAGCATATCGAGGCAGTTGGGTAAACTTCAAACCATACTCATGAACACTTAGTGAGACTTGCTTAAGGGTAAGGAATTCATGTACCTTGGCTTCTCTCAGTTCTCGAGGAAAAAAATGCCCCAAGAAAACACTCTCGACCACAGCCCAACTCAAAACTGGTGCATCTTCATCCCTACTCTTCTTCCACTGGTCAAACCAAGTCCTAGAAACATTTCCCAGTTGATATGAAGCTAGTTCCACTCGCTTAGCATCGGCAACGTGCATAATTTCAAATACCTCTTACAGTTCCTCAATAAAATTCTCTGGATCCTCAGTAATTCTTGAACAAGTGAAACTTGGAGGATTCATCCTCAAGAACTCACGGATCCTCGAAATGTCATTCCCTTCCTGTCGGTTCTCCCTCTACCCAGCTTGGTTGGTCACAACTTGACTTAACATCCTGATCGCTTCCCTGAACTCAGCATTGGTAACTTCTCCTTGGGGTTGCACTTCAGGTGCATTAGGTACCCCTTGTTCCTAAACGTTCCTCCTAGCAGGATGACCTCAGACAGCTTTTCGTGGAGGCATGATCAACTGAAAGACACGCACAAGCACAAGTTAGAAGAAACGTTTTTAGAGATCAAACTCTAACACACGAAATGAGAAAATTTCCTAAGTGTTGCAGCCTCGTAATTATAGATGTGGCGCGCCTCACATCGATAACTAGGACTCTACATAAACGACTTCATAGACTCCCTAGGACTCTTGAACTCTGTGCTTTGATACCAAGTTTGTCACACCCCGAGCCTATACCCTGGACGGGACTGACACTTGAGAACTATTGCTTGTCCAAGCGAACCCTTAGCCTGACTTACTCACTCAGTGGAAGACTTAAACATAAGAAATAGTCTAAAAAAATATAACTTATGAATTAAACTTAGAATGTCTTTGTAGAAACATTCAAACTAGACAAGATGGATACTGAAGTCTCATAGCAAAACATCTGAAATACAAGACTAAAGAACTATAACTACTCATCCATAAAGCCTCTAAAACAAAGAGGAATGTGGGGACAAGACCCTCGATCATCCTAATAACTAAAGAACTAGATCAAAACATTAAGGGATCCTCCGAAAATCAAGAAGGCTTACTAACTAAATCTAAGTGTTCAACTAGATCAACGAGGCGCTGGATGTTGATCCTGGTTACCTGTGTTTGCATCATTAAATGATGCAGGGAAAATGGCATCAGTACATTCAATGTACGAGTATGCGAGGGGAAAACTAAATATAACATAAGCTTGAAAGGAACACTTATCTTGGCTTTACTCAACTCATGAATAACTCAACTCAAATGCAAGTAAAACAACAATAATTATGCAGTTTATACAAAGCATTTAAAAATAGTAGGTAGCAACTCAATTTGTTAAAGAAATGCGATAACAATTCAGTTTACATATAAAGTAATATAATACTGTGGGAGTTTCTCTAACCGACAACCACCACTATGAGCCTAAGTGATGATACATCATCTCGTCCACGCTTCCAGAACTGTCCTATACTTTACCGTCATATAGAATGCCTCAACTAAGTGGATCTACTGTTCTATGCAAAAAATCACTAAGGAATCATATAAAAAGTATGATCATTTCTACCCATGATTACTACATGGTTAATGGAAACTTGAGTTATTATGAACCTGCGTCCCCATATCGATGCTCAATACTACTCCCAAAATATACTCAGCTCATATGTTTTAAAAACAAAACTCTTTTTGTGATTTGAGATAATTACTCAAAAACTAGCTCAGAGGCTCTCTTGGAAATTGGTGTTTTCTTTCTAGCTCAATGTGAAAACATTTTAACTCTTGGGAATACTTAGTTCTCGTATAATCTTTGAAGAAATGAACTTTAATCTTATTCTTTACTTAACTCAAATCTTAAGTCTTTAAACAAAGTTAAAATATTTGTAACAAACTTTTGGAAAACTCTATGAACGTCTCTTGACTTGACTCTTAACTTTCCATGTATTGGATTATGGATTCAAAGTTTATGATCTCATGTTTATGGATAATTTCATGATTTTTAGACGTACCTTAGAGTATAGAAATCGACTAGAAAACATAGTTATGTTGTTAAGGAACTAGTATGGAAAGAAGGGGGAAAATTGGAAGAATTGGCGTCCCTTGCGCTCTGAGAGGCGCGGGGAGCCAACCTTAAAACTTCAGAGGCTGACTTGAGGCGCTCTGGCTGGCGTGGCATCCCAGAGGTCAGATTTCAGAAACTATTTTGGGGGGCGCTGAGAGGCGCGGCGCCCCAGCCTCTTCCCCAGAAAATCCCTAATTTTCTTCTTTGCTTTTCAACTCTAAACCCTCTAATTTCACTTAGTTATTTCCCCCAAACACTTTGAATCGAATATATCCTCAATATATGTAAGATTATACTCGAAATAACTCCTATTCATGAATCAAACTCAAGAAACTTCAACAACAAGAACCCACAAGATTTCAAATGAATTACTATCAAGAACTCATAATAATTCATTTCAAAACAACACAACTTCATTGAATTGAATCAAGATTGATGCGTGGGTAACTAACCCAATGCTATTGTAACGACTCGAAAAATGATAGAGTGAAACTAGAGCCTCATATGTGAGTTTGGAGTCGAGAACTTAATGAAATGATTATATTTGAAATGACCCAAAAAGTTCTTAAAAATGTGCTTCGGAAGTTACCGGAAACTTGTTTAG
>JAJOOS010007830.1:0-17723 GCA_029582725.1 Solanum chiquidenum
AAAAGACCAAAATGCCCTTAAATTTCCGGACGGACTCCTTGCTAACTGCCCAACTTTCAAAGGGCATAACTCGCTCATACGAACTCGGAATCGAGCAAACTCGGTGGCGTTGGAAAGATCGTTCCAAGGGCTTTCCAAACATAACTAGAAATACTCCTGGATCATCCTGAGCTAGAAGTTATGACTGCTCAAAGTTGGCCAAAAACTCACTGATTTCCCACACTTAACCAAATTTCCAGGTTCTGAACTTTTTCCAAAAGTGACTACTTCCAATTTCAAGCTTCTTCATATTCATTTTAAATTGTCGGATGTAACACAAATAAAACGAAATTACATAAAAACCCCTCATAGAACCTCATTATAAAGTCAACACAAAGTCATAGGCTCTTGCTTAACCTATCATTTTCCGAGTCGTTACACTTACTACATGTCATTTTAGTTCCTTTTCTTGAGTGAGCCCACTCTCCAGCTCTTTTAATTGCTGCATCCTTTTCCCTAGTTCTTTTGGTCTTTGTTCTTCCCACTGTTTTCACAAGATCAGGTGGATCAATTGCATGTTCTGGCAATACATTCCAGAATTGTTCACCTCTTGCAGGCATCAACTTTGCCCTATATGTCATCAAATAAGCTTCCTTACTGTACCACCAATTAATTTCATTCTTTGGTTCTATCTTCTGGTACAACATAACTTTGATAGCATGAGAGCATGGAATGCCAGTCAACTGCCATGACCTACATGTGCATTTTTTCTCAACCAAGTTCACTGTGTGCCTATCTTCACCCTCAGACACTTCATATCCAAGATCACCATTGAAATCGACACTACATAATTGAGCTATTCTCATGTATGCAATGAATAATTTCATGCACTTAGGACTGTAATCAGTAGTCCATTTGCTTGCAACTTCTTCCTTCTCTCTTAACCTGTTCATTATCTTGATTCGTATATCTTCAAGCATTTTTAGGATTGGCTTACCTCTTGCATCCAGGATCCAAGAGTTGAAAGACTGTGAAATTATTATCCACCATTTGATTTTTGCATATAGTATCCAAATATGCCCTGCACCATGTCTGTGGTGGATACTTAAGCAAATCTTTGGCAGCACTTTTTGACAATGCACCAAGTGCACTCAACTGATCCTTGAAATCTTCCTCATAAGTACTCCAAGCAGCCCACCAAAGCAGTTTCTTCATCTCTCCTGACCTAAATCTCTTCATCCAGTTGGCCTCAATATGCCTAACACAGTACCTATAATTAGTAAAAATGAATAGTTAGTTAATATGTTCAAGAGAACAAAATAATTAAAACAACTTAAAGTACCTGTGGTGAGACAAAGGAAGGACATTTTTTACTGCATTTATCAGTCCCTGTACATGTCAAATAAGCAAATATACAGTTACAAACTGTTATATAAAGAAGACAAAATTATTCAAATAAACAGAAAAAATTATTTACCTTCTGCATATCAGACATAAAGGTGATAGTTTGACCATCTTTCAAATTTAATGAATTGTTCAGCAGTTGTAGAAACCATATCCATGTCCTAGTTGTCTCCTTATCAACTACAGCCCATGCCAATGGATAGAAGCAATTCTGAGAATCTTGTGCCATAGCCACCAAAAGTTGTCCCTTGCATTGACCCTTCAAGAAGGTCCCATCTAGTCCAATAAAGGGTCTCAAACCTTCTTTCCATCCCAACTTCAGAGCATTAAAGCAGATGTACATCCTAAGGAACTTTCTTTTACCTTGTTCCAATGCATCCTTTGATAAATTGATCACAATATCACTACCAGGATTGCTTAGCCTAAGCTCATTTGCATAAGCTTCAATTCTGTTGAAATCATCTAAGAAACTTCCCTGCAATTTTTGAAGGGCCATCCTCTTGGCTCTTTTCAACTTAGAGGTACTAGCATTCAAGTTGAACTGATCTTTCAAGTCTTTTCTCATATCCTTTAGCTTGTACTGAGGATTATTCTGCAGTTTACTCTTGAAATATTGTGCTAAAGTACTTGTGCAAGCTCTAGGATTTTTAAATGCATCCTCACAATTGTGATTTATTTTCAGTGTTTTAACCTTAAAACCTGGACCTTTACCATCTTGTGAAATAAGCAAGACAAATGGACAACCAATCATGCATTTATACCTTAGTCTAGTTCTGTCACTTTTTCCAACTACTATAGGCTTGGAATTTGCAAGAGAATACAAATTCACAATTTTTCTTGCCTCATTCAAGTCCTTGAAAGTCATGGAGGGATGAAGTTCTTTGTAGTGACTGAGATCAGCATTTACTTCTTTAGATTTCAACATCTTAATAAGCTCTAACTCATCAAAGTTATATTCATCATCACTAGACTGGTCATCATCACTTTCTGTTTCAGCATCAGTTCCATATTCACACTCTACCAAGTATGTTTCACTATGGTGAATAATACTTGGTGCAAAAACAGTTTCTTCAAAGTCATCCACAGCAAAGAAATTAACCACCTTAAATTGTTCATTTAATAGGCATTGGAGTGTCTTAATTCCTTCAGATCCCTCAAGCAAGTAAAATTTCCCAGAAGGCACTTTCACTAGTATTTGTTTCACAAGCACAAATCCTAAGTTTTTTGTGTACTCTTCCACTATCTTATCATAGTCTAAGAGATCTGCACTAGTGTCTCTCCTAGTAGCAACATACTTCTTGTCATATACTAGTAGTGGTTTTGTAATCCATTTACCCCCATAATGCAACATAAGGTCAACCAAAAGATCTTTCATATTGAACTGAGAAAGAAAAGCAGACATAAATGAATAAGAAACACAAACACACAAGAGCTAAATAAAGAATGGAGTGAAAATAGCACAACAAACATAAATGAGCTAAATTACTCCTTACTGCTATAAAACACACATGAGCTACAGGTTTATTACAAGATAAATGAATAAGAAACACAAACACACAAGAGCTAAATAAACAAGTCATTACACTTTAGAAATCTATACTAAAAGAGAAAAAATAAACAGTGACCACATATTTATTACAACATAAAGAATGGAGTAAAAATAACTCAACAAACATAAATGAATAAGATGCACAATAAATAAGTCATTACACTTGGGCATTGGAACCCCACACATCAAGTCCTTACAGGGGCCACATGTTTTATAACATAAACAATAGTGGGAAAATATATGACCAAATAGGCCTTAAACTTTAGGAATCTATATTGAAAGAAAGAAAAAACATATAGGGGCCACATGTTTAATACAACATAAATAATAGATGTAAAAGCTCTAAATAAAAAGGTCATAATAAATAATGAAAAAGGACATTTGGGACCAAGTTCTGACTGTTATGCAGAAATGAAGTAAAAGAAAGAAAAAAACATACAGGGGCCACATGTTTTACAACATAAACAATTGTGGGAAAAAATGCGAACAAACATGTCTTAAACTTTAGGAATCTAAACTAAAATAAAGAAAAAACATACAGTGGGGCATAAACAGAATACTGAGGTCTAGTAGTAGTATGCATTATTGTTAACTTTTGCAAGTGTTTTTGTTTCCATTTGATTATTCTTGTCTTTAGTTTTTGTAAGCAGCAACTATTAGTATATTCAACTATTTCATAATAAACAGTCCATAATAAACAAGCCATAATATACAGAGGACATTTAGGATAAACAATAGGACCACAACATATAAGACAACATTCTCAAAAGATTACAAAAAGGGAATAATAAACAATGAAAAGGGGCATTTGGGACCACACACATCAAATTCAGACTAGGACTAAACAATATATATTCATATACTAGTCCATTAAATACTACTACTTTAATTCAAGTATTCCTTAAATCCAACCTTGACAGAATAGGACCAACATACGAGACAACATTCTCAAAAGATTACAAAAATTGTAGCTATTGGACCACAATTCAATAAGATACGAAACCACACACCCTTCTTAAATATCCCTTACACCATATTCCGGAAAAAGATCAAAACTTTTAGTAATAGTTTAAACTATTTGGAATAAACAATAGATTATTTGCTTAACTCAAATAAACAAATAATTTTTCCCTAAATCTAACATACCAAAATATTATAAACAAAGTCGCAAAGCCTAACTATCCACAACTTTGAAATCATAAACATCATAAAATAAGAACAAAGATTAACTAACCTACAGCCGCGAAGATCACTTTGAAAACCAGCCGCGAAGTCAATTTTGAAATCCAACCACGAAAATCTGTGAACCCTAGAGAGGAAATATAATCCAAAGGATGACTCGATCAAATATCTAGATGTTACTAACTTTGCTCCATATGTTGAGGCAGAAATCTACGTTAAGAGCCTTTATCCCTTTGTTTAGAAGGGACTACACCTGCAATAGCAACGGAGGTTCAAATAACTCAGATGAAGACACCCATATGACTAATAACCTGTAAGAGTTACATTCTATGTATTTTCTGAAGTGCTATTAAATTTTGTTTCCATAATACTTGTGATCTTGTGAGTCATTTTCCTTTTATGATCTATTTTCAGAAAACGATAATCTTTTGCTAAAGCAGTTATTTTTGAAATAAGAACAAAGATTAACTAACCTAAAGGGGTGAAATTTTCCCCTAAATCTAACATACCCAAATATTATAAACAAAGTTGCAACCCTAACCATAAAAATATCTTTGAAATCGCAAAACTAGAACCATCGCGAAATAAGAACAACGACTTTACTAACCTCAGCCGCCAAAATCCACTTCGAAACCCTAGCAGTGAAATGAACAAAGAGGTGAAATCAACTTTGAAATAGAATGGCATCCATGAGAGAAATCTGAAACCCTAGGTGAATCCTATTAGAGAGAAGAGGGGAAATGTATTTTAGAGAAATGAGAGGTCAAATTGTATGTCCCAAAAGAAATGAGAACAAAATTAGTAATTAGGATGTATGAGTCTATGTGGAGGTGAGAATTGTTTGGTGCTTATGTGGCGTCGACGTGGCATCCATGTGGCGTCCACGTGGCGTCCACATGGCACTTAACACACCTCTGTTAATAGTAAGGGTAAAAGTGACCCAATACTTTAACGGAAGGGTATTTTTGAGCCAGAATATAGTTCAAGGGTATATGTGAGCTATTTCCAATAGTTCAGGGGTATTTTTGAGCCTTTTCCGTAATAACAAAGATATATAAAGCGACGGTTATATGTATTCCGTCGCTAAAGTCGTTGCTACGTTTTTATATTTTTAATAAATCTAAAAATATATATTTTGTTATATGTGAACTTTTTACCAAAATAGCAGACCATCTTTGTGTTTTGGAATCAACGTGAGAGACCATTTTTCATCTTTTTTTTGCCTTCTTCAACCAAAATCGACGTGAGAGACCATCTTCTTCAACATTTCTTCAACCAAATCGTTTTTCTCCTCACCATCTCTGTATGTGAGAGACCATCGACACTATTGGAGAGGCGTTGGAGACCAAAATCGTTTTTCCCAGTGATCAAAATCGCGATGTGAGAGACGTTGGAGACCATCTGCACTATTGGAGATCAAAATCGTTTACCCATCTTCAACAAAGAGAAATAGTTGGTTTCTTCTGAGGTTTTTGGCAAGTGAATCTATATTTAGGTATGTTACTGAAAAGTTTCTTTCTTCTAGGGTTTATTTTATTTGTTTTGATTCTTGTGTAAAATTTAGTTCGTTATAGCTTTCATTCTCTTCGGAATCTTCTAGGTATTTGCTTTAACTCATCTAGAGATTCTGGTAGGTTTTTTTTTTATGAAGTTGGGGGAATTCTGCTTGTTGCATTGGGAAATCTTGTGATATTCTTTTAATTTAACAGTAATGCTTGTGACCTAGTGTATGTTTGTGTCGTTTTAGTTGAGTTTGTACTTATCTGTACATCTTCAGGATGTTGAATTTCTCTAATGTAGTCACACCATCCAATCTCATAGTCCAATCCACACCCTCATCCCACTAGCTTGCTTAGGAGTAGGAGTTTGTGCAACAAATATTGCATTTCCTCATGTTTCAGGATTACCCTCTTGGTGTTAAAGTTACACCTATGGAAACCGTTCATTTTTTTTCTTTTAATCTTTAAATGCAAAGAGCCTAATTGATACATTGGTTATTTAGGCTGACATACAGTAACTTCAGGAAAAATAAGGGATTAAGGCATCATGAACCTAGCATAAGAAGTGATTGCAAACAGAGAAGTCATATTTTGACAGTAAACCCAATTTTGATCAAACCGAACTGATCTTGGAGAAAAGTAAAATCATATAAGGATACTTTTAGGACTTATATCATTATTCATTATCAAGTTCTCAACAGGGTAAGTATTGAAGAAGTTTAAATTTAGGCGAGATAGGAAGGAAGACCAAACATCTTACCTTATAGCTCAAATAAGAACAACAACTAAGATTTTAAAACGCGATAAATGAAATTTTTTAGATAATCACTAATCTAACCAAGTTAAACATGTGAAGTTTATCGACATAATACTAGAAGCACTTAGCTAGAAACTGTATGTAAACTTTAAATGTAAACCAACAAGTATTTGATTAGAAGAAAATTGTTAAAGTTCAACAGTGATACACAACTAAAGCTATAAATCACTTATTAGTTTAGAAAAGGAAAAAAATTAAATAACAGAGACATACAAAGTTTATTCAACACTCTATAGATTATAAATATTGTAATCAAATAATTGAGAGAAGAAGTAGGGTATTACCATTTTGCGTGCAGGAACTAGGACGGCGAGTTGGAGCGCTTACTGTGGGGTTTCGAGAATTTCGACGGACTTCGAAAGTGATGAGTGAAGCAGGAAAACGGAACTAAAGAACACTTGAAATCCTTTTAGGTTCAATCTGTGAGGACACTCCTTGTTCAAATTTTCACTTCCTATTTGCTACCTTCTGTCAGATGTTTCTCTCTATCAATTCCTTTTTCTGTTTTGCAATATAATCTTCTCTGATTTTTCTTCCAGTTTTGCAATTTTTTTCTCTGCTTTGTATTGCTTACTCTGTTATGCTCTGTTTTTTGTCCATATTCTGCAACTTTCCCTCTATTTTATAATTTTTTTTGTTGTTGTCTCTGTTTTCACTGTTCTTTTTTTGGTAGTAAATTATTTTACTTTTCAATGTAAGAATTGAAAGATTTGCGAGACTTTTAGAGGCCTAGTAGTGTCCTTGCAATTTTTATAAAGATTGGTTGACTATCACTCTATAAGGGTTCACGTAAACAAGCAATGGAGGCAGAATATAGTATGATACCTGGACGAGTAAATTATGAACAACTGTTGTAGGAGTTGTGTTCACTTCTGCCGCAGAATGATAAAAAATATTGGCCAAAATGATCCATATTTCAGGTTATAGTAGGTTGAAGATAAATAAAGAGACCCTTCACTATCCAAAAATCTGTCTTTAGATGTTCTTGAGCAATTGGCAGGCTTCTTATCAGCGTGTTACCATTTTTCGTATATGTTTTCTTACCACCATTTTTCGGTTATGCAATGCTTACATATTGGAACCAGGTACAGAGATTTCATTTCTAAAAAAAAAGCGAGTAACACAAAGCCATCCTTTGTACCTGAAAACGCGTGGGAAAATTTGACTCAACTTTGGGGAAATTCTAAGACTGTTGAGAGGTCAGAGATAAATTCAAAAAACCGTTGCGGTGGATGAGAAGTCGCTCCTGGAACTCACACAGGAGGCTCTGTCTAAATCGGAGAGTATCGCAAGAGACTTGTAAGTATATATTTCACGCAATATATAAACTTAGATCTTTATGTTAAGTATATGTGTTTGTATCTGAACATATAGATTACTAGCTGGATGCAGTTGTTTCTCTTGTTATTCGATTTGTTAAGTATCCACCTAAACTTAGGAAGCTTGCCAATATTCTTGTATGAAGCTGGCCAATAAGTCATATCCTCAAAAGTTGTCCTCAAAAGTTGTCCAGGAAGTCATAATGTAGCCAATATTCTTGTATGAAGCTGACTTAAAAGTTGGATATTGTATCATATGGCTATTGCCACCTTCTTAATCAAAGAGTTGTATTGGACATTAACCTCTGGCATGTGGACTGTGTTATTAATATCATATATCACCCTGAGTATTTATAACATTGTGTTTCTTCTCTTTCAAATATGTCATAACATGACTACTGGTACAACTAAAAATGAGTCTGAGTTTATCATTGTTTTCAGATTCTCACCACTTATGAACTGTCTGTTTTACTTGTATGAGTGAACCATGAAGTCCAGTTGCACTTGAATAATACTTCCATACTGTTGTGGCAAATTCTCATGTTAGAAAAAGATGATCCATATTTTCTAGGTAAGAAGGATAACACAAATATCTTGATACCACTGATATTTCATATCTTGACACCACTTATTATATTTCATTTTGTGACTTTAGAAGGTATGCTGAACTTTCAAGTTATTTTATTTTCATTTATATGCTATATGGTTCAATACTGCCACCATCCTGTCATGTATCAATCTAGAGATTATTTTATTAGTAAAAGAACTTAAGCTGATGGGGTGCAAATCCGAGAAGTTTTTGACCAGTTCCTTCTTGGGCAGTAAAATCAAATTGGTTTGTGTAACGTATTTGGGTAGATCATGCCCACAAAAGAACACTCTCACCAATTTTGTAATGTCTCCTCCAATAATTTCCCAACAGCTTTGGAATAATAACCCTGAAAAACCATCAGGCCCACATGCGCTACTGCCATTCAACTCAAAGACGACCCTTTTGACTTCCTCTTGCTCCGGTAATCTCACCATCTCCTCATTCTCTTCCTGTGTGATACTTTTCTCGATAAGGTCAAGCATTGAGAAATCTCTAGTCATATCCTCTTCCTTGAATTGTTCGGCGAAAAAATTTACCGCCTCCTCTCCGATTTTCGCATCAGTTTGCACTTTGACACCTTGATCAGTTTCTATTTCTGATATGTGGAGCTTTTTTCTCCTCCCTTTAACATATGAGTGAAAGAATTTTGTGTTCTTATCTCCATATGAAAACCACTTCATCCCTGCCTTCTGCCTCCAGAATTCCTCCTCAATTTTCAGGAACTTCTTTAGTTCTGCCTCCATTCGATGTAACTCTGCCCTGTTGTTCTCAGAGGGGCACAATTCCAGCTGGGTCTCCTTAGTCTTTATAACATCTTCTATCGTAGCAATTTGATGGAAGACGTTCCCAAAAACCTCTTTGCTCCAAGCTGATAATGCTTTCTTTACCTTCTTCAATTTTGCCTGAAATTCCACAAAAGGGCTGCCCATAAAATCCACCTTCCAATTCTGTGCAACTATTTCTTTGAATTGATGGTGCTTTGTCCAAAAGTTTAAGAAACGAAATGGCTTCACTACAGGCTCTTCTTCTGAATTGCAAATCATGTGTAACGGAGCATGATCAGAACCCTGTCTGATGAGATGTTGCACCTTTGACGATGGTAATATATTCATGCAAACCTGGTTCATAAGAACCCTGTCGAGTCTTTTGAAAATGCATTCTTCTTCGATTCGCCCATTCCACCAGGTGTATCTACTACCTGCAAACTGACTTCTGATAAGTTACAGTTATTAATGAAATGTGCAAAATCCATTGCCTAAAATTGTGTAAAAGTCAGTCCACCCAATTTTTCTTCTTCATTTAATATTACATTGAAATCCTCCCCTATGATCCAAGGCAATTGACTACCCTCCACAACGCTTTCTAACTCCTCCCACAGTTCCAACCTATCTAGAGCATTGCATCTAGCATACACTGCTGATATGAGAAACTTGTTATGTTTGCTGAACTTTAAAGTTACTTGTTGAATGGTATCCAAAACTATACATCCTTCCCATTCGTCTCTCCAAAAATACCAGATTTTCCCTGAAGTATTGACACCTGCATGACTGAACCCCAGCTTTATTTTGTAATGATGTAGTTCTATTGGATCTTGAAAAGGTTCCATTAGAGCTATGAATGAGTAATGGTGTCTTCTATTTAGATCCATTAATCGCTCAAAGGATTTTTGAGAATTAATTGATCTAATGTTCCAAAACAGTAGTTTTTCTATCATTGATCACTATTTGATGTCTTATCTCTGCTGCTCCTTGTTTTCACCTGTAATGGGATCATAGATTTACCTTTCTTGGCCCTATTCTTCAAACTGTCTGTATGTCTTGGCGATAAATCCCCTGCTTTACTTATCTGTTGAATCTTATACTCCATGTCCTCATCCTCTTCTGTCTCCTTTCTCAACTGCAACTCTTCCTCATTGTATTCAATTAAATCTGGCCTTTTCTTTATCAATAAATCATCATCCATGTTCTTGTCTACATCAAACATTGTCTTATTTGAACAAGAGTTATTATTTCTGGCAGCAAGTTTCTGGATGTTGCCTCAGCTGAGTTTCCTTTTGTTAATGTACCCCTTTTCTGCCCATCTATAGTCATCTCCTTGCCCGTGTCTCCATCGTTTCTGCCATTTGGGTATTTCTCCTCTCCATTGTCATTTATGGCACTGTTAGTATTTTCTGAGATTGTGATAGGCCCTGTTCCTTTCTTGCTGTTAACCTTTACCACTTCATCAATTGGAGTTGTAAGGTTGTTTATGTTTCCCATGTTATTGCTCCTTTGTTCCCCCAGGGTCGTATTTATTGCCTTACTTCCACTTTCTTTGAGCTCCTTTGCATTTAACATGTAAACCTTCTTGGTTAAGAGAGAATATGAATATTTTGATTTTTGCAGAACTCAAGTTTTTATCTCTTGGTATGTGTTGAATATGTATAGAGGATAAGGGAAGAGGAAACTTTGACCTATTTGACAAGAGAGGGGCACCACAACAGCCTACAATGTTGTATTTCTGCAATAGTGACATGTCTTTACAATTTTGGACAATTGTGAGAGTTGACTAGTACATATTGTCCTGGTACGTATCTTGTCCCTCGTTAGGTCCCTTACGAAATAAGATCCTTCTGAGAGATAGTTCCCCTTGAATAAGCATTTCAATCATACAACAAATTGGTTTGGTGGGTTTTTGGTCCCTAATCTGGTTCCTTGGCAAGTTTTTCAAATCATCAAAATAAACATAGTACTGCAGGAGAAATGGATCAGGTTCTTTAGATAGCAGATTTGGTCCCACAACAGGTTTGTCAAATCATCAAAACAAGGTATAGTACTATAGTGGCTATGCTTTATCAATTTCCCCTTTTTGTTGATGACAAACTATGCGATCAGTTCAACAACACAGTTCGCAGACAATCAGCAGCACATGATCCCCGGTCACACATTCCCCATTCCCGTCTCCCTTATTCCCTCATTCCCAGGTACCAGGCCCTTTCATCCGGTTTGTCAATCATCAAATCAGAGTTTAGACCATGAGTTCATTGTAGACAAGTTCCACGCCTTTGGCCATATGTCCATCATCAGAGCCTCAAGTTCTCCTTATCACCATGATCTTCATCAGCTGCAGGCTTGCAGCTCCCCCTACCTCCACTATCCTCCTTTTGGCATCATTAAAAAAAGCAATTAGTAAAATAAGCAGAATGCACATTGTTCAAAGTTTAACTCATGGCCATAGGGGAAACACTAACACAAATAATAGAAGATAGTTAAGAAATAGAAGTAGTAGGTGTTCAGGCAAAGGTCCATAATTCATTAATAGTTAGCATCACTAAAAGTACAAATGAAAGTGATAGAATAGCCAAAGTAGGACATGCCACATGGGTACTAAAAACGATGGACACAAAATGAGGGGACTGAGTAGGAGGAGGATAAGAACATGAACAAACACTTGGAAAAAATTAGGAAAGGGATTGATTAGGAGGAGCAAGAGAACTTCTTGAGTATCAAGGTCATGCAATCATTGGCGGCGTCATGGGCTTGGAGAAGCTTTTGGGTCAGTTCTCCAACTTTAGATTCTCAGCTTTGAATTGATTATTCTCCTAACATTCATTAGAGCACCTGGTCCCCCAATGGGCTTGGGAGAAGCTTGCTACAACTCAGCCTTGAATCGAACAATCTCAGCATCCCTTTAGCTAGGCAGGTTAGTCATTTTCTTGAATTCCATTATGGACCTTGTTCGAGCAGAAATCATATTCAAGATGACCGAATGTGACCCAATGCCCTACCTTCTCTAAATGCACTCACAGTCCTCATGAGTAGTAAGAGTGATCATCTATTTTTCTGGTCTCTTCCATAGAGGAACTTTGAAGGAGTTGAAAATCCTAATGAGTAGAAAACCATATGCTTGCCCATGCCTCATAGCTTTCGTAGTTACAACCTTGTGCATATATTCTAGCATGATGGCTCAAAGTCTGATTTGATAGAAAGTGGAATGTTCCTCTATGAGGAACAATCTGGCCATGGTTGATTCCATTCTGGCAAACTTCCTTCAGACAACTCCTCCCCAGGGCATTCAGACATTATTACATCAGATTCCACCCCATCCTTCACATTTTTGAGTAGTTAAAAGGCAGTGGGTGTCTTTAAAAATAGAAACCTTAAACGACACTGAGGAAGACAACTCAATAAGCCATTGTAGGCTCTAATTCAAATTAAACAGATTAGAACATATTAGAATGTATGAAGAACTTACGGGAGACAGAGAATGTTAGAGTAATGTTTAATCAGCAAGTATCGCATTTCTTACCACTTTGATAGAAAACTGAAAAGGGGGAAAAAAGAGCAGGGTTTAACTTTCTGTGATATTTATTGAAATGGTATTTTAGACATTTGAGTTTGGTTCTACATTTTGATTGGTCCAAATAATTTATTTGTACATTGCTTTGTTAATTTTTGACTATGCTGACTCTTTTTCCCTTGAACACAGCCACACACACACACACACACACACACACATATATATATTTTATAACTGAGTCCATTTCTAATATTTAGTTGAGAATCTCAGTAATCAGCATGAAAAATTTAATGTATATTAAGAGTTTCAGTTTTAAATTTGCTTATTGTATGTTACTCCCTCTAATTTATCCTGATTTATGTGGCATAAAATTTAAGAAAGAAATGAATACTTTTGAATTTTGTGGTAAAAAATTACTCTTTGATCGTTTGTGTTGCTATAATCATCTCATTAAAGGTAAAAGAGATATTACAAGTTTCTAAAAATCTTAATACACATTGTTTTCCTTTGTCTTACAGGTTAGTTGCAATGGATTGTTTCTCCAACAACATCCAATTTTTTGAACTTGGAGATAAAGTGGAAGGTTCAATCAATCTTCGTGATTGCGAGTTAAAATTTATCGATTCCGCTGTATCAATCAATGTTAGTGCGCTTGAATTTGATAAGTTTGAAGTTGCTGAAGCTTTATTTGTAATGTTGTGTTGTATCAACTCTCCATACGTGACGAAGCCACACGGTCTTAGGAGAATTGGGCGTGATAAAGATAAAGGAATCGTTATTGTGGAAAAGGTACATCCATTCAGTGCTTGGTTAAATAACAACAATAAACCTAACATGTGGAAGATCTACGGAAATAGTCATACATGTCTTGGATTGGGATCTGATTTTCGAAAGAAGTTTCAGTAAGTTAATAATATTTATCCTTTTAAGTTGATTTAATTTTTAAAGTTTTTTGTTCATTGTTCTATTTTTTGTAATCTTTAGCCAAATACTGATGGGATTAAAGTCCATTCACAAGTCGTCTTGTCGCCATGGATGTTTGCTCAATGGAGTTTTCCTAGGAGCCGATGATAATATTCGGTTGACTAATTTTCATTTCTGGGAAGGTATGGTTTGAATATTTGATTTCAAGAATATATTCATAATTTTGGTTTTTATATTAATTATTTATGTTGAACTTGTAGTTGATGATGATAGTCTTAAAGAAGACTTTAGAGCTTTTCTATCCTTAGTTAAAATAGCTATTGAAAAACATCCAACTCCGAGTAATGTAAAGGCTCAATCAGATGAAGTTGATCAATTAACAGTCTTGTTCAACCATTTCTTATCAAAAACGCCATTCAAGTAAGTGACAACCTTAGGTATACATTTTCATTCTTTTTTTTTATTACTTTATTGATTTATTCTAATTTGTTATTTTTAGGTGTACATATGCATCATGGTTGTATGTACCACCCATATTTTGGGACTCTTCTCAGAAAAGAGCTCTTTTTTATAAGCTAAGCAGTGCGTTTCACAATGATTATAGGCTTGCCTGCCATGCATTCCTACTTGAAATGGGTGATTGGACTAAAGAAATTCCACCAACTAGTCCCTTACTTGATGTGTTGTGTCACGACAAAAAAAAGAAAATGAAGATGAATGATTGGTATTATATAGAACAGGGAATAGTAGTCTTTGTTAGGAATTATTGTGCTCATAGCTATATTTTGGTTGATCCTTTTAAAGAGATCGAACTGATATTTCCTGCGATTACGGGTCGTGTTTTCAATGAATTGGCCATGGGATCATATTCTCGTGAGTATTTACTATGTCCTCCCCCACCTCAAACAATTCAATCTCTGGACAGTTGTGGAGTGATTCAACTACAGAATCTTTGGACTACAAAGCTGTAAGAACTTTCTTATCATTTAAGTTAATATATTATTTTGAAAAATGTTCTTATAGTTTTTTTTTTTTTAAGGGTTTTGGCCTATCTTGAGGAAGAAATGTCTATTTGGTAAGTTCATATTTTGCCTATATTTAGATTTGGACCCAACAAATGGAACTCCACCTTAACTTATCAATATGGGAGTATGTTTTTGACATTATGTCTTATTGTTTGTTCACAGGAGGAACTGATGAAGATAGGGTGCTAGGTCATTATCCTTTCAAGCCTCCAAAGGTATGCCAATGCTCTAGAATATCCTTGTCCATATCTGTGTCTGTTCCTTTACGTCCTTTATTGTTATAAAGCTAGAGAGTATCGTTTTGCATGAATTTAAGCAAATACAAAGGAATCAACTGAATGCATCTCAAATATGTGCATATAGGCTTCTAAGATAATTTTCTTCTTTTCTCAAAATAAGCAGGAACTCAAAATATGTGCATATATATATATATATATATATAGTAGTGAGAGAGAACTGACTGATATTAACCTTCAAATTTCTGCCTACTTCGTCATCTCTATTTTTTTTTTTTTTGGTTTAGTTCATCTTAACATGCTTCCATCAGCACTGAGAAGACAGTATTGAACGAGAAGAAAACTAAGCCAAGGATGGTGATGTGACACTGTATGGAGGACTGAAAGAGAGTGCTAGCATTAGAAATGCTGACATTTTGTTTGTCAGCACATGGTTTTTTTGGTTTACATACCACAGAGATAAGTCCACGGACATACATACCACAGAGATAAGTCCACGGACATACATACCACAGAGATAAGTCCACAGACATACATACCACAGAGATAAGTCCACGGACATACATGGTGGAATACACTCAAAATTGATAAATAGCTTTATCTCCCTTTGGAAAATTTCAGGAAGCCTTGGATACTAGTTACTACTGCCTGTAGTCTGTAACTTCCTTATGATATTTCCCACTACTTAAGATGACATTTGAAGCTTTTTGTTGAGAAATTAATGTTTTCTCTGCTCTCTTATGTTCTGGTGCTAGAGTGAGCTGGTACTTCAGTGTGCTGTTCAAGATTATAGCTCAATCATCATGGGCATTACAATTTTTTCCATTTTGTTTTGTCATGCCTATAAGTGTGCTAGTCTTTTACACCACATAGTCCGCACAACATAATGATGATGGCTGGCGTTTGTTTGCTGCTAGATTAGGTTTACCTTCATGGTGGTTCTGTAGGTTCTAAGGAGTTTGTTTGTTTGAAGCACTGTTTTAAATTTGCAGAAAAAGTTTTTTTCTGCCAATTCTGTGGATGTGTTTGATTAGTAGTTGTTGACTGGGTTTTGTGATGATCAGACATGTTTGATCTTCTTATTGTTTATTTGTTTCAGGTTGCATTTAGAACTAAGGTTTTCCACTCTAGCATCAATAGCAATGAAATTATATGTTTGGATATTTTTAAAGAGCAAAGGAGTCCGGCTTTGAGCATATCTAAGGTTTGGATCTTGGTCTTTGTCTGTGTCCAATTAAATGTTGCTATTTTCGTTTTCTGGTCTTAGATTTCTCTATACAGGTAAGTCCTAGCCAGAGATTAGATTTAACAAAATGAAGATGATGGCGGTGGTGCGTGATGTGATTTGGTGGAGAATGGTAGACTTCTGTTATGTGTTGTTGTCCAGACCTGTTGAGTCTTGATCTATTCTCTATTTATAATAATAAAGAAGTTTGAGCCATTGGAATCATGGCTTACAGTAGGCCAAACAATCCCACCTGGGAGTATATTTAGTAGAATAGGCTTTATGTCAATATAGATGAATGTGAGAGCTGTGATTGGCAAGTTATACTGTGGCTTTACTAATTGGACTGCATTCTCTGGAAATAGTGTAGTTTAGATGGGTATGTTTGTATTTGAAGAGTGAAAGTGAGCGATAATGCCAATCAGAAGGAAGGATAGAGTAGAAGAGGAAAGAACAGTTGCATCATTTTAGAACAGTAGCTAAATAATATCATGACTTGTTTTAACAAAAAACAGTTAATATACAATAACAACAGCATGCCTAGTATAATCCCTCACAGTGGGGTCTTGGGAGGGGAGAGTATACGTAGACCTTACCTCTACCTCAGAGGTAGCGGTTGTTTCCAATAGACCCTTGGCTCAAGGAAAAGCAGTCCAAAGCAGTCCAGAAAAAATTAACAGAGTCGAACAGATATTTATTAATTACGAGATATGTATCATACTATGCCCTTCAAAACATGCTTGCCTTTATAACATATTTGTTATTTTCCTTTTCTCCAACTGACAGATGTTCAACAACACTTTAGCAAGTAATGATTCCGTTTAGAATAAAAAAAAAGGAAAGTGTGGTAAAGTCTCATGCTCATTTCTTTAATAAAGAAAGTTAAGTGTGATATGTTTTGACATCTAGGCTCCTATTTTATAAGTATTTACTTTATTATTGTCTGATATAATGACTAGCGCTTCTCACTTTCTTCTGCTAAATTTTTGGTAGAAATTAGGTGAACTACTTATTGCGCATTTTGTGTCTTTCTGTCTTCCATTGTCCCTCTAGTTGATGTTGATGCAGATGATTTATTTCTAAATTTTGTCATATGCATTAGTTGTATTGAGTTGCCGAGTTGAGGTTTGGGTGTTCAGATTTTAATTGAAATGAAAAGATGATTTAGTGGTAAAATCTTTTGAGCAATGCCTGCCACTATAGATTGCTCTTTTTGCTCCAGAAAGGTATACCTACAACTCTCAGATAATCGACTAACTGAATTCTTCTATTTACTGTTTTTTGTTTTGCTTGATGTCTCTTGTTTGCATGTTTCTATTAAACTAATCCAAAATGTGATGAAAACCAGTTTATATACCAAGTCACCACTAAACCTTCTGGAAAAGGAGCAAGGGAAGAGCTTCTCTGGTTCATCTTTCTTGTTTTCCAATTGTCTTTTGGATTTTGTCTCACGAGGCTAATTTATGTTTTAGGTCCTGTTGTCCATCTGCTCTCTATTGACATATCCAAACCCACCCGATCCACTTGTACCAGAAATTGCTCATATGTTCAATACTGACAGGCCAAATACGAGACCACTGCTCATAGCTGGATGCAAAAATATGCTTTGGGATGATGGAAAAATTGTCCTCGGGTGTGTCTGAGACACTTTCAATTTCAACTGTCTCATTCTGCTTTTACTCTAAGTGCTATGT
>JAJOOS010007831.1:0-14596 GCA_029582725.1 Solanum chiquidenum
TTATCACAATAAAATCATCAAATTAAAATTGAAAAAAGTTTTTGCAAGAAAATATACCATTCACCATGTTTATAAACTTATTTCTTTAAGATCTATTACTTGAATTTACATATAAACATATTTTTTCCAATTTGAAGTTTTCTTGATATCTCTTTTTATCAAATCAAAATAAATAAAACCCTAAATTATGTACAAGAACTAATTATAGTCTATCATAAAAATATTTTATGATTGAAGAATTTTTTTGAACGTGAACTATGAAGAAAGATGAAAATGGTGATTTTTATTTTTGGGATGAAAATGGTAGAAGGTGAAAATAAAGAGGATGAAGTGGGAAGGGGCTGAAATGAGTAAGAGAGAGAGAAAATTGCATTTTTTTAAAATCTTATTTATTTTTAAATATTTAATTTCTTATGTGTCATCGAAATAATAATAATAATAATAATAATAATAATAATAATGTGTCATCAAAAAATGACGTGGTATTTGAAGTGTAAAATGAGTGTACTACACACACCCATCAGATGAGAAATGGGTCTAAAATATTGTGTTTGAATGAGTTTAAGGGTTTAGTTGGCAAAGTCGTAAGTACACGGATCCAACTGATAAATCAAGTCAAGTACAAGGGCCTCTCAGGCCATTCCACATATATATAAAACAAAAGGAAGTATTATTGTTTCTAAAGTATATATATATATATGCCATTTCTTAAACCCCATCAACGATTGTATGTAGAGTACTCCTCCTACGTACGTACGCCTTCATTCTTGATCAATTGTTTTGAATGGAAACGATTTTGGTAAGGAGAGATTTACTTGTAACGTGGAACTCACCGATATAAATCTGAATTAGTCGAACTTCAAAATAGATATTGAACATGATAAAAATAAGTTAGTTCCTTAATAAAGAACAACAACAACATATCCAGTGAAATCCCACAATTTTTTAATAAACACCAAAATTAAAAAGAGGAAAAATATGTATGAATCCTACAAGTATTTGAACTAACATTACATATTTTCTCTATTATGTGTTGTAGGCTGTGAAACAATATTACCACCTTCATATTACCAACATTTAAACAACAATGACAAAACTGCTCATCAAGTATTTACAGAGCAACACTCAAATTTGAGAATACAAGGAGAGAAATGGATGAAAGATACATCAAGTCTATGCGCAATTATAGCAACACTCATCGTTACCATCGCATTTGTTGCATCAATTACATTTCCAGAAATCAAAAACTGCGAAAACGCGCTTCAATTTCAAAGATTCATCGCATTTTCTTCTCAACACAATTTCATCTTCATTTCAACGCATTTTTATTTATCTCGTTATGCAGAAGAAGATTTTTTGTACGTGTTCCCAAAGCGCCTATTATGTGGACTTCTCATGTTGTATGCCTCTGTAGAAGCAATGATATTGAGTTTTGGTTGTGCTCTGTATTTTGTGTTGAAGGATAGTGAAATGGTGTTTTATGTAGTGTTTATAGTAGTTGTATTATTGCCTATTTTAGCATTTCAACATTGGCGAGGTCCGTTAATTAATCATTTTGTTTTCTCTGGTTAAGAGAAAAAAACTATGCTTTGAAGGCATAGATTGATGGTGTATATATGTAGCATTGTAAATAGATGTTATTTTAATTTTAATTTTTATTGTGTGTCGGTGAATTTGTGCGTGGATTTAATAGGAAGAGATTGAATTTTTAATGTATTCAATATACATTACCATTTTTAGTCGTTTACGTATTTAAAAACTGATTAGGTTTGTCCTTTAATATACATTTATCGATTTTTAGTTCTTTAAGTATTCAAAAACTAATCAATTTTGTTCTATGTCCCCTTTTAATACAAACATGCTGAGGTTTATATTAACGGAACTCATGCCTCATGAAATAAAAAATTTAACTCATTTTTTTTCAGTTGTTTCTCTCTCCTCGCTACTTTTTCTTTAAACTACTCTTATAAAAAGAACCCTAGCCTCAACGATTCAAAACTGCTAAATTTTCTGTATTTAAAGGACTAAAACCGATAAATGTATATTAAAGGATCAAACTTAATAAGTTTTTGCATACTTAAAGAACTAAAATCAGTTAGTGTATATATTTAAGGGACAAAACCTAATGAGTTTTTACATATTTAAAAGACTAAATCCGATAATTATATAGTTAAGAGACCATATTAGACCAACTCCTATAGAAAATGGACTATTTATGACATTTTCTCCCAAATAAACAAGAAGGATGCAATTCGCAAATGGAAACAAAATCTGGGGTGTAAACTATTAAAAGATGTATGCTCAGTGGCTTAATTTACAATTTTACAAAAACCTTAAAACTTAAACCGACCCAATTCGAAACATCTATCTATATATAATAGGAGAAGTAAAAAGTGACACGTGTCAGCACCACAAAAAAATAAATTTTTAAATAATTAAAATTAATTACATGTAATATAATTAAATAATAAATTACTATTTTATTTTTAAAATAATTTTAAAGCAATGACACGTGTCAGAACCATAAAAACAGACTTTTGAAACAATTAAAATTAATTAGATGATTTTAATGCACAAACGAATTAACATGACACATGCCATTGTTAAGACAAAACTACCATCCCTCATCATAAAATCATTTTAAAAAAATTCAAATGCCACTGATTTAAAAAATTCATACGTCACGGATTTTAACTAGCCACTATCAATTTTTTAACCTCCCTTTTTAACTATCAAGCCGAAGCCAATAAAAATATATTAAACCTCCATCTTTTACTCCTTTTGAAAACCTGTGAAAGGAAGCACAATTACAATTTATGCTAAAAAATTTGATAGAGGTAAAAATCTTCTTTCAAACTCTTACTCATCTTAGATTTGTTATTGTAAAAAAGTTTGCATCTTTTGATTGTTATGTTGCTCAATTGCTGAATAAATAACTTCTATTTGATATTTATTCTTATTAATTTTTCAGATTCCATCAAACATTGATATATCAACAACCTTGATCATTATTTATTCTTATTAATTTTTCAAATTTCATTAAACATTGATACATCAACATCTTTGATCATTTCGGTGAATTTTATAAGGATTTCAAATAATTCTATTTACCTAATCATTTAGTTGATTTAATAAGTACAATTTATATCCTCTTTTTCCCTTAATAGACTGCTAGATTTTATAGAAAGTTGATATATGAAGTAACGTGTTATAAAAATTTGAAACTATGGTTGGCTTCGATCTTCTTGAAGGTACAAATACATTTTGCAGTGGTGGAAATGATAATTATGTTTTGAAGAGTTTCAATCGCTTCAATAATTTTAATT
The DNA here is from genome assembly GCA_029582725.1 of Solanum chiquidenum. Lineage (NCBI taxonomy): Eukaryota > Viridiplantae > Streptophyta > Magnoliopsida > Solanales > Solanaceae > Solanum > Solanum chiquidenum. The sequence continues at coordinate 3,327 of JAJOOS010007831.1, forward strand.
TATAAAGTAAAGTACACTGTGTTTTATTATAAAAATAGACTTAGACTGGTTTTAAGAGTCGCCACTTAATTTTTAAAATAAAATTAAGAAAACTATTATTTTCAAAAGACTAAAATAGAAAATCTAATGAAAACTTAAAAGGGTTCGGGTGTTCATATTAATGTTCTAGGAAGGGTTTTAAAGCACTCAGAATATCCACTAACATGCGGTTATCCGGTAATTAACTATTTGGCTAAATATAAACATGCTTAATTAAGTTGGAAAAAATAAACAATTTTGAAAGTTTAAAGTAATCTCAAGGGGAAAGGGAAATATTAAAATACTACTTAAGTAAACTATCTTTTGCAAATATGTTTTAAAGTCAAGGGAAAATGAGTGCTTACTTAATTTTTTAGAAAATTAATTCGGAATGGCTATCCTTTGAGAAATCGAATTGTAACAACCTTAAAATTAATTAAACAGACAAGTATGCAAATATTGGTAAGTGAGCAAATATAAAAGGGAAAATTTTCAAAACAACAATATTTTAGCTTTTAGTGGGACTCCTTAGCAACAGTTTCATTATTTATTAAAAATGTCATTATTTTAGTTTGTTAAGGGATTAGTTATGTATTTTTTTTATTAATTTGAAAGAATACAAATAATTAATAACAAAATAGAGAAAATCATGGAACAACAAAATTCAAAAAAGGTAAAAAAGATTGTAAATACAAATCAGTTATGTTTTGAAAAGAGCATAAATAGTCATCTTTCTGTCGAGCGTTTTTTTGCTTTCTTCTTAAGAACATAAAAAAAAAAAAATTAAAAAAATTTAGTTTGTCTTCCGAATCATTCATCTGATAACTTTCAAAGCTTCTTCAAGTTGAATACGGCGTATTTTTGAAATGAAATTTTTCAAAATTGACGACTATAAATTTGTCGCATTCAGTGAACAATCGAAAAACAATCAGATATTTTTTTTTCAATTTTTTTATTTGTTTGGATGAGATATTTATATACGTCGAGTACAAGAGTGTTTTTTTCCCTGATTGAATCAGTGACATCTTTGTATGTATTGGGATTTATAGTATTATATTTTAAAAATACTGATTTTTTGTAGTGTTGACATGTGGTTGTTTGTTACTACTCTTTTCTTAAAATATCTTTTTAAAGTAGAAAACTAAAAATATAATGCAAAGATTATAGAAAATAGGATAGTAAGTCTTGTTTCAAGGATTTTTATTTTTTTAATGTAATAATTGATGATGTTAATTAGTATACAATTAATTTGAAATTATTAGTTTATAAAATTATAATTACTTTGAAAATTATTTGTGAGTTTATGATTTTATTTTATTTAAGTTAAATTCAATTTATAAATTAAAATAATATGAATTATGGAATTTTAAAAGTGAAGAAGAAAATTCTTAATCGGTTACCTATATTTTAGGAGCCATTACTCCTGGTAACTCAATTAAAAAGATAAAAGCAAGTACACAAATTTAAACTAATTAAATGCAATTACATGTGTCTTTTTTTCCTTCTTTCTTTTTGGAAAATACAATTTTATAATATTTAATTTATGAAAATATTGATTTTTTGAGGTGCTGACATGTGAAAATATATCACTGCTCTTTTTAAAAATAAATTTTAAAGTAGGAAATTAAAAAAATATATATAATGCAAAGATTAAAGAAAATAGTATAGTAATTCACTAAAGAAAAATATGATAGTAATTCTTGTTTTTAAGATTTTTTTTAAAATTTTTATTTTTAAATGTAATAATTGAGAACGTTAATTGGTATAAGTTAATTTGAAAATTATAATTAGTTTGAAAATTATTTGTGAATTTATAATTTCTTATTTGCAATGTATCTCTCTTCCCTTTTTTTTAATTGATAACTAACTTTACAAATTTACGAATAAGATAATATATAGCAATTATGTGGGATGTGTTATCCAAAATAACACATATGAACGTACCAAATAACATATATTAAACAACTCTGGATCTATTCAATTATATTTTCTTCTCGGCGTTCAATTACCAACTGAAGCAACGCATCAAAGATTCCATTTTGAACGAAATGATCAGAAATTGCAAAAGTATTTATCAATTTTCCTTCATCAATCAACTTGTTGACATAATTAATGTAAAAGATTAGCCTATGATAAAAATATTTGTTATAAATTTATATGTACAAAATTAGATACAAATTGAAACAGTACGTTAACAAATACTACTGTATACATTCTTATAAAATAAAAGTAGTGCATCTTCACAAAGTTTTACCAACATAATTAACATATTGATACCACATCTGATACTTAAATACAATATGCATAAATTGGACCCATATGGTTAAGACAAAAAATGAGGGTATCTCAATTAACATACCTAACAGAATAACTCATATTCACATATGTATGATTGTTTGCCATATTAAAAAGACATAAATTTATTCACCAACTTAAGAAAAAGATGACAGTGTGTTGACACCTAATTTTGATCATTCACGATAGAAATTAATTTTTGAGCTTCTTAAAAGTCCAAACGATTTGAAATAATTGACTTTATAGATATTTTTTAAGTTATTTTAAATAGTTTTGTCACTTTTTTATAATGTTTAAGTAATATATATGTTTTTATATAATTATGTGTATAATTAGTAAATTATATGAATATTTGAAAACCGTCTAAAAAAAAAGATTTTAATTTTACGTAAATAGTTGATTAGCTAGTTTAGTTATATAATAGATTATATTTTTGAATTAATTAGTTTATAATTAAATCGATTATTTTATTTTGTTAAAATTAAAAAGTTCATTAATTAATTAATATTAATTCATCTTATTTAGTTATTAGCCAAATCTCCTTAACCTATTTGAGACCAAAACTTTGGGTCAATTCCTCACCAGCAGCCCACTTCTCTTTATTCTATAACCCAGCCCATCAAAAATAACAATACCCAGCAATACATACAATACAGCAGCGATACCAAAAAGCCAATGACCCCTGCATCGGTCTCTTCTTCTCCACGAGAAACCAGTCCAGAAACGCGGTCCAAATCGCGATCCAGCAGCTCAGCGGCCCGAGCTCATTCTCGCGCGTCTGTCTCCCTCTCTCCCTTATCCTCTCCATACGAGAATTTTCTAGGTGTATAATTATTTTAAATTAGTGGAATCAAATTTAAAAAATATACCAATTTTAAATGATTTTTTTATAAGTATTATTTTTCTTAAAATAAAAAATATGAAGTTAAAATAATCTGCACAACATCCACAATATTAAAAATAAATAAATAGGAACCACCTATTTAGGTGTTTTTTTAATGAGTTTCAGTTCAAATACACGTTTCTTTTTATGACATTTTCCGTAAGTAGATTTAAAAAAAATATACATATAACCACAAATTTAAAAAATGCTTATTAAACCATAGGTTTTTTTTTTTTACTCTTTGATCCTATTTAAAATTGTTTAAATTATTTAACAATGATAAAAATCCTAAAATATTTATAAATTATATTTTTTTAAAACAAAATTATTTTATTAATTTAACATAAAAGTCGTAAAGGACAAAGATGTGTAAATATTTGAACTAAATGATGTTTTCAAAAATCAGTACGTATACTAGTATAAATTAAAACTGAAGCGGCAAATAAAAATTGTTAAACCCTAAACCCCAGTTGCTCTGCTAAAGCTCTATCACCTCCGCACTTCTCCTTTCACCTGTAGCATCTTTGAAGAACTCAGAAGATACAAAAATTGATTTTGAAGAACTCAGAAGATACAAAATTTGATTTTGAAAGAGGCTAATTAAGTTTCAATTTATATATATACTCAGAAAAAATGTCCTTTGATGGGAGTTTTCGTGTGGATTATGAGCTGCAGAGGTTCCTCACTCGGTGCCCTGAACTTGCTTTGTTATCCCAATTCGATTACCTGTTAAATAAGGTACTGAAAATCTTACAAATTTAACTATTTTTTGTGTTATGTATCTTTTTTGAGTATGAAAGTTTCAATTTTTTTTATTGTTGATAGGGTGATAAAGTTACAGAAGAAGAAGTGGTGAATGCTGTGGGAGAAATTGTGATACATCCGAAGTATACAATCCCTTTAATTGGATGTTTTCGCCCGCTAGCTCGGAGAATTGTGGACAGAGCTGTTTCCTTGCTTAGTTTGGTACCAAATTTGAGGTGCAACAATGATGAGGGCGACGACGACATGATGGAGGTAGACCAAGAAGATGATCGTGGAGAAGTTGAAGATTTAGATATTGAAGATACTATTCATATAATTGATTTTTATGCTAAAAGAGGGAAGGGATTGAAACTTCATGAGCTAGCTTGTCTTGCTTTTTGTAGAGCTTATGATTTGGTTCGTTCATTATTGAGGTAAAGCATTTTCTTCTGTTTGGTTCTTGAATCAAATGAACATTGTTATTATGTATCATACGGAATATGGATGCCTTATTAAGTATTTTTTATTTAGTTGTCCTGTGGTAATCGAGGATAATATTGCATACCTATAAATTGCTAATGCATTTCTTTGTCAATTGTTAGAGTAACAGCTAACATGTGTTCCTTGGCGCAGGTCTGTCTTGGGTTATTTTGAGTTTGCTCCCCCTCCATTTGAAAGGATTAGACAGAGAAAATCAGTTATCGAGGCAGTTGTTCTGGTATTTTTCTTCTTAATATCGAACTTTTGCTCCATAATTTTCTATGTAATGCTCATTCTGAATTTGTCTTCCTCCTGTCTCGTCCTTAAGAGGTAATTTTTGATGCATCCCTTTCCTTTGTTTTCTCCTTCCTCCAATGCAACGGCTTGGTCGTGCTATACCTCTACCAGATTGTAGATGTTAGATTGGTCTTGAGTTTTGAGGATATTGGTGAATTCTAACTTGGAATGCCCGAAATTTGAGGATATTGTTCTTTCTTGATTTTAAACAATTTTAATATGAAACCAATTTTGAATTGATAGAGGAGTGTGACATGACCTCGGGTATGAGTAATATTGGGTGGGTTTGGGTTTTTTAGCTAGGATGAGTTGGGTAGTTAAATTGGGTTTAAAAGTTTATGTGGACCAATAAGATGAAGCCATTTGTTTCATTAAATGACTCATCAATTGCCATGTCATTGTGCATTTTAAAAAGGGCATTTTTAGATTTAAAAAAACGCTGAAGGCATCCCCTATCTAATAGGAGGAAGGGGCACATTTTTGTACTATTTATGATAACATTAAGGGCATTTTTAATCTTTTTTCCCTTTAGTAAATAAAAATATGTTTACTACAACTTTAGCTCGATAAGATGGTCGCACACTTAAACATGATATCCAAACACACAGAGATCTTAGGTTCGAGTCTCACTGCCACACAACCATCACATAGAATTTTCATCTGTTTTGACCATGCAAAAGAATTTGGTCACACACTTAGACAAGAATCATCATTAGATCATTCACGGAATCATTGAGAAACTTCATCTAGTATCTCATTATCATTGGCGGTTACATTTGCGTTATTAGGCTATTCCATTCCACATTCCTCTTTTTCCGTTGAGGCTTATAATTTATATGAGTGTGATAGGAGGTGAACTTGCATTTGTCAAATCATTTACCAGATGAGAGACCACTCTTAAGTGATGCGTAGTACCACTTGGGTTAATTAGGTTTATTAGAATAGGATTGGACTTTCTTTGTGGAAACGGGTCATCATCAATAGATATTTGCATTAACTCCTTCGTCGAGAAATATTATGGTTGCAACCATAATAGTGCTGGAGTGAGTTTGTTCTAATAGTCTTTTTTTGCTTCAAATGTTGTTATCATTGAATGCTTTTTGCAACCCTTGCTGGTAATGAGATATGTGTGACAATACAAGCCGAAAACTTACCTATGGTCTATAGAATAAGCACTTAAGATTCTGTATATCTAGAGTCTAGTCTAGAGATGGATGCTGCTGGTCTATTGAGCTATAGATTGTTTCCACATTTTTCTGAGTTAGGAAGTTAAATTGAGTACCTAATTATTATTGTAAACTCGTTGTCTTGTGCAAGTCTATGACAATAAGTTTCTGTTAGTCTTAACAATGTGGTAATGAGTTCTCCATCCCATTCAAAATTTCCTTATTTTCTGCGGTTTTCTTCTCTCTATTTTTGGGTACAAGTATTATTTCAATCCAATTTAGCATGACAAATTTTATAAGCTGCCTAACTATTCTCTTATTAGGATGGGGGTGGTTTGCTGAATGCAATACGAGTTTCATATCGTCTCCTTCTAGCAGAGCCTGAAGTTTTTTCTACAATGTGGGACTGGTCTTGCCTTTTGGACAATATAAGTCAGTTTCATGATTTCTATTTGGGTAAAAATGAAGAACCAAATAGAAGCGCGCATGACATAATATGGTGTGGGATAAGAATACTGTCAATACTTTTGAAGTTAAATGATCGAGCTATAGCAAACTTCAATCTCTGTTCTCAAGAAGCTTGTTCCTGTTTACTGCGGTAAGTTTTGCTTTCTAGTTCATTGAGTTAATGTTCTTTTCTTTAAAGAGACAAGTGTATCAACTGCTTGATTTAAATCACAGCAAATCCTTAGTTTGAAAAGGCTATTGGAATCAAAGCTAGATATTTGATATCCGATGCTGCTAATTTCTTGGTTAATGCTCTGATTCGTGATATGAATAATATTTTGACTTCAGAGCTTATGTTTTTCCTTTTTACTGGATTCGTGCTATTCTTCCATGCCGAGATTTGAATTATGATATGCAGCATTTCATCCTTTTATTGAATTTTTGATCTGAATCTTCTCATACGTTTCTCATGTTTGAATTGATGTTTCAAAATCCACAGCTGGAAAGAATATTGTCAGGATGTAGCAATGGAGAAAGCAGCCTGGTATCTAGAATCCCCGCGCGAAAATAATTATGACTCAACTGGTGGAAGCATGGGATACAACCAATGTCGTTCATTACAATCTTCACCTTTTGATTCTTCAGTTCCATCCTCAACCATTCTGGAGAATGGACTGTTAAAGTCGGGGGACAAGAAGGTGACATGGTAAGAGCAGTCCTAAAAATAGCAATCTCTGTGATAATTTGCTTGTCGATGCGTTTAAAAGTCGGCATTTACATTGGTGATTCAGCAATTGGGGTAGTTGGGAAGTGGGTCGTTACAAAGCGCGGTCTTTGAGATCCTTTATATCATAGACCTGTCACTTTCTGGATTTCTTTCTCCACGCTGCTGTTTTGTTACCTTAATAGCATTTAATGTTGATTCATAAAAAACATGCAGGGATTGTGGGAAACCTTTCATCTTGACTTCTGCTATGCAGAAGGGTTATGAGATGGTGTTTCTGGCTTTTAGTCAGAGGTGGCCAGTTCTTCTATATGGCCCTGCTGGTGCTGGAAAAACTGCATTGATTTCAAAGTTAGCCGAACTTCATGGGGGTCGGGGTATGTTGTTTTTTCTCCCTGTGAAAATCAATCATCAATAACATATGTATATCTTTTATATGTTTTTTTTGTTGCTTGATTGTTGGCTGTGGATGTTTGGTTGAGCTTGTTAGTGTATCTTGATTCCAAGACCAGAGGGATGTAAAAAAGTCAAAAAGACATAAACTAGTCATTAATATTTTAAAAGGTTAAAGTACTTGTTGTTGTTTGTTTAAGACATTGACATCTATGGAAAAAGTCTAGTGTGCTCTTTTCCATCATTTTATGTGGTTAATTTAAGTCTACCTAAAGTATTTTAAAATATGGTAGCATCCATTTGAATAATTAAGTTTATTATATTCCTTTATTGAATTATTCGGATCTCAGCCTTGTAAATGCTTTTACCTTTTTTCCTTTTACAACTACACACATTTTTTCTAAATTAGTTTGATTCATCCGATCTCATTAGGACGTTCAGTCAATGATTCATGTGAAGATGTGCTTTTAAGCCTTTAACCACTGTTTTATCCACTCCACTTCCAGATTTTGCCACACATCCTACTGGCAACCACCAGTCCACGACCACCGTTAATCATCTTTATTTGCACACCACTGTAGCCACCCCCACCTCCATCACGATGACCGTACAACCGACATTATCAACCAACCAGACACCATCACACTAGCACCACCAACCAGCTCCACCTTCACCAATCCGTTCCCAAAACTGGTCACCCCCACCAATTAAATCTATGAAAGAATTTAAACATCTGATGCTAAACCATAAGGTGATAGGTCAGAGTAGCCCAAGATTAGTTAAACTCCTTTGAATACCCTTTTGCACAATCGATGAGAAACAAGTGTAACATTCTCTAACGGCCTTCCATTTGTATAACATGGATCTGGGACTTGCACTTGGATTTGATGTTTTTCCCCCCTCCATTTTCCGGTCTTTTTTAAAGTGAGGTTAATATGATTGAGCCTAGAGTAAAGGGAGACAAATTAGGCCTCATTAGCCTACTACTGGGCCTCGAGCAATTTAGGAAGAGCAGTTTCATGGTTTGAGTTGAGAGGAAGAAACCAAAATAATAGAACACGAAGAGATACAGATAGATAGATAAATCTCCTGCAACTCACAACCAACATTGCTATTAACTTTTAAGAGTGCTTCATCAGAAAACCATTTTTTAATATGTACGTTACGATTTCTTGAATATTTTCTGGATGTGGTATTTAACTGTCATATTATTTGAACTTTTTAGTTGTTAACTAAATGATGGATCATAAAAAACAAGCAGTTTTAGTTTATAGTGTTTAGATTTGGAGTTCACCCATTTGGACAAAATGTGGGTGAAGTTGAAAAGACTGAGTATTTGATTGAAGTTAGAAAATAGCATTTGGAAGTTGAAATTGAAGTTTATGAGTGAACCATTATGTCACTGGAAATACTCTTTCAAGCCAGTATTTCAAGTTTTTAAGTTGAATAATGGACAAAGTTGTAAAACAAAAATTGATTTGCAAATATTATTACATATGCAAATGGTATCTGTTTTCATAATATATATTGAGATTCAGACATCTTAATCTTAAAAAAAAAATCTAACGTGGCCTTAATGTAGCTAAATGTGGTTTAAGCTTCTGTTCATGAAGTCAAAATTAGTTAAGCTGTACTGAAGTGGCATCTGATAGGGTAGCTAATTTGCATCTCATAGGTTCATAAATACCTCAATCCAAGTGAAGTCCCAAGTCTCCAATAACCAGCAGGGAAGCAACCTTAACATTTTTAAAATTTCCCTTCCCCAGATTTAGTAACACATGCCCCATGTATTTTCTTCATTTTGTCCTGCACTTTCTCTTCTATGTTTATTGAACTTTGTATTGGACTATTAGTCCACTGTTGATATGGCACAATTTGAGGAACACAGTTGTTTTCACATTCTTGAACATATATATTGCAAAAGACTCGTTATATCTTTCACAAGTTGAACGTGGTACCATCACTCGATATAAGTTTCAGTTGACATTCAGGTTTGGAATTGATTTATCCATTGTCATAAAATTTTCAAAATCTTAAGTTGGATAGACATTTGATTTCCAAGTTTGAATGTGTACTTGTACAACATGTGAGCATGATCATCTAGCCATACACTTTCATTAACGGCTAACAACACTTTTGCTTATGGTGCTTTGAAAAAGCTCTTGGTTCGTTCTGTCTGTGCCTGCTGTTTTCTTGTTGATAAATTTTCAAAAATACAGTTCTATTCCTTCACATGGATGAGCAAGTTGATGGCAAGATGTTAGTTGGCACTTATGTCTGTACGGAGCAACCTGGTGAATTCAGATGGCAGCCTGGTTCACTTACCCAGGTTTCTTACTCGTTCGAGAAATCAATAGGTATTTCATTATTCCTACCTTGTCATGGAGTGATGATTATTATGATGTGCAGGCTGTTTCCAATGGATTCTGGGTTGTCTTTGAGGATGTCGATAAAGCGCCTCCTGATGTTCAATGCATCTTATTGCCTCTGTTAGAGGGCACAACTTCATTCTTCACTGGGCATGGAGAGGTATTTTGCAATGTTACCTTTGCCTGTTTTTGAAGATTTAGTGTTATAATGCTTATCCTTTGTTTCTCTTGACTGCATGCTGCTTTGTCTGATTTTGCTAATTAGATTGATACGTTTATGGTTGTAATATCTTTACTCTCTCTGACTTTACAATCTGTTAAAAGCATATCATGAAGGAAAGCGGTGGCCTACTTTTTTTTTTGTGGAGTTTTGTATAGCTCTTCAACTAGCTTCTTGGAAACATCTGTTTTATTTCAAGTTAATTAGTTGTTCGAATTTTTTTGTAAATTTCAACCATTTATATGGAGTGCTATTGTGCATCTCTTAATAACATTTATGCTTATTTATGCACATCTAAATCAATTTGATAGTGATTTTGAGTGACCACTTTGATGATTGAACTGTTCTGCTCAAGTAGGGAAAGGCGAGTCAATAATATTCTGTAGTCTTTACATCTGAATAAAAGTGAAATTCTTTTTCTTTCCAAGTTCCCATTGATTGGACAACTTGTAATTTTCTAACTTGTGGTAACTATATCTTTCCTGTAAGGAATATATTCAGTAGTGTTTTAGCCATCATTATTCATATTGCATTTCTTGACAAATCCATGTTTAGAGACAGTGTGCGCATTTCATTCTTCTGTATCCGTGCTGTTTAGTTAGTTAAATAGATGATGTTGCTGTTTGCCACTGCGATTTATTGTTTCCAAAGCTAGGCCCTTTTTTGGCCTTCATTTGCTGATTGGTCCTTGCATCCTAGCATCACAAGTTGATTGGTGAAATGCTATATTGCTTCTTGTGCATATTACTCTGATGATGAAAGAACACCAATACGTATGAACCACTGCAGGGAATCCGGGTCCATGAAGGTTTTCGGTTATTTTCCACGATGACAAGCACTAAGCTAGATATATCTATGGAAGGTTGGTATCATGACTCATAAATTCTGGTTTTCTTATCCACTCTGTATGTACCTAACACTTTTTTTAACATTCTGCTTATATGTGTGTGATTTTTTTCCTACTTGCTAGTATTTGGAATCTGTTGTTAGTGCCCCCCTACTCACCCTATTTGTAAATATCAGCACACGCTTATGGTTTCGATGCTTGGTGAGAAATAGATTCTGTATTTGCAGTTTTTCTGATAATTGGTAGGTGAACTTCTTTTGCTGCTTGAGAGCCTCTCAAACTGGTCGACTTTCTTCCTACATGTTGGCACTTAGATAAAATTTAAGTAGAAGTGGGTTTGGGTCCTCGAAGTTCTCAAAGTACTTTCCAAGATACCTTCACTACTGT
>JAJOOS010007832.1:0-18512 GCA_029582725.1 Solanum chiquidenum
CCACAGATTTCATTTTCATTTTTGATATGTTGCCTTGGAAGATTGTCATATATTGTGGATATTTTACTATACTAAATTCCGCTGCAGGGAGAATCCCTTTCGCATTTCTTGAAGAAATTCACCAAAGATTTGTGAGGACCTATGGCCGAGCAGTTCTGTCTGCGCAAGCTTATGGTATGAATGATGAATTTTCAAGGGTCCTTAGCCAGCAAATGGAATACTACTCTAGTGATCCAAATGCAGACAGAATAAACAGGCTAAAGGGTGAAATGAGTCAGGTCAGTTACCAATGTTGTTTTAGGCCTTAGGGAGCTTATGTTCTAGATGTTGGCTCATGCAAAATCCACATTTTCTCAATCTGATGAGGCTTGCACCTTTCAATGCGTCATAATTATCTCATCAACAAGCATATTGTAATGAGTGAATAGGCTTAATAATTGTGGTGTTTGATGCAACATTCTTCCCTTGAGACCATCAATAGTCATTTATATGTTCCTGTAATAAAGCTTTTATTGTATTGATGAGTAGCGGTGATAAAAACAATATTTACAGTTTCAGCTGTCAAATCTTATTAACTAAGCCATTCTATTTTGACATTAGCTAAGAAAATTTTGGATGTATGTGCCATGTAACAGGTGCGCACTGTCATGGTTGAGAATATTGATAAAGTTTTAGAGAGAGGTGATCGCTTGGAATTGCTTGTCGATAAAACAGCTAATATGCAAGAGAATACTTTCCGCTTCAGAAAGCAGGCTCGCCGTTTCAGAAGCACTGTATGGTGGAGAAATGTCAAACTCACGTATGTTGCTTCCATTGCTTGGACAAAAGCTATTTCTTTGTTTCATTTTTCCTTGGTGGGGGAGGGGGGTTATTCTTTCAATAGTTGGATGAATTATATAATTATTAGATTTCTTTTATTGGGTAAGATTAAACTCTGATTCGAACAGTTAGATTGTTACATGTGAAGATCCCTTATAGTTGTAAGTTATATGGCATTACTGAAACTAGCTGGGCTCTATCCTACCTAAAATGGTATGACAAAACGGACAGTGTATCTTCCAGGATCAATTTAGAGAAATTTTAAAATGTGAATAATCGAAATTTTACGTCTTTGGGAAGTCCATGAAATGATTGATCAGTATGAAGCTTCCTCTTGATTTGGTTATTCCTTTTCCTTATAATATGTGTTTCACGATCTTTTATCTGCCTGCTCCTAAACAGTGTGAATTTTGTGAAGCAATTCTAACAATAGATCCCTACGTTTACAGAAGATTTCATAGTTTTATACTGTAGTTATTCTCTCAGGATATTTTTAATTTTGTTCTTGATGGTTGTTTACATTTAAGGAGTGGCCAGCTTCAAGTTTTTCTTTTCCTATTTCATTATTTAATTTTGTCATCGTTCTTTATAATGATGTTTGATTTTTGCAGGGTGGCTCTGATATTCCTCCTCCTTGTGATAGTTTATGTTATTTTGGCTTTCGCTTGTCATGGACTCACACTTCCAACTTGTTTGAAGTGAGGATTACTGGATCAGCATCACATCTTTCGTCCTGAAACATTATTTTGCAATTTTTTCAACTTGGGGTAAAGCTTGGATGTGTATTTTGGCATGGATTTCATCCTTGATATGTATTAATCGTGTGATATCCTTGAGCTTATAAGCAAGCCAAAACTCTTGGTTTGATAATGTAGATTGTATTTATATATAATTTTGACCCATGTGAGGAAAATGAAGGGGTCAAATAACTCATGATTGATGTCTTGGCTTGATATCTGTGTTGAAAATTGAAATATATCTTAACTATCTTTTTATTTGCACTCTATGCTGAAAATTTGGTTTTGTTGCTTACTTTTTTGAGGTTTCAACCTATGTAACATTTGTTTGAGGGATTTGAAAACTTCATTTTGGAGGATATATTTCAATTTTTGTTTTTGCAGGAAACTGTTTTTCAACCAAACACAAATTATCTGTTGTAGTGGAAATGCTAATGCAATTTCAAATTAGCACAATTCCATCCATAGGCATGTGATATATATTCTGTACAAAGAAAGATGCACTATAATTCTGCATTGAATGTTCCATGTCAAATATTACAGTGAAACCAAATTGTCATCTATAAGGGAAAACCTGTTCAATAAAGCTTCTAATTCTTGAAGGACAGCGATGTAATGCTCTTCGGATTGAGCTCCTTCTTCAACAACTTGCATGACATGTTTATGTAGATGATTGTATAATTCCACAGGATTATTCACATCAACATGACTAAGAACAGAATCTACTAGAGTCTTACGTTTGTAATCTTTATCCCAACGCAGTAGGATGTATTGTGATGGAATATCTTCTACACCATTATAATTCAGTACATTCAATGCATGTCTGCATAAGTAGCCTTTAAAGTTAAACAAACTGCAAATACAACGTACTTCTACTTGTGTCGTCTCATAAAGAACCTCAAACTGCCTGATCTCCTTCTCACTTCCCTCAGACTCTACTCTTTCTTTGACAACAAATGTCATTATCGGCCCATTGATGTTTACTTGTCTTGTGTTAAAGCAAGAATGCATTTCCTCAACTTCTTTTTGGAACTTCTTGAATATTTCCTTTGTGAATATCCGCGAGAGTTGCTGCTCAAATTTGCATTTTGTTTTCAGTTCAAAGCTTGAACTTCTCGACTCCATATCAGCCATTGCTTCTTTCAGGTATTTCCTTTGCAGGGCTAGATCATACTTATCAACAAATTCTTTGAATGAAGTGTGTTTATGTACATAACCATCAAAAAATGAATCCAAACTCTCGTTTTCCTTTATTGGCATGATTCCCATGAAGGAAATATCTTTTAAGTAGACTGGTACCCATTTTTCACGATCTTCATACAATGATTGAAGCCATTTATTGTCCTTGAGTCCATGCTGACTTATCATCTGACCCCAAGAACTTTCAAATTCGGTGATCTTCAAAGAATTATAAACTGCTTTATACAGTTGCATCTTGATAAACTCGTACCCCTTCAATCCTCCCAACTTCTCAGGAACTCGCTGCATGATATATGACAAACAATAACAATGACAAACAATAACAATGACAAGCTTCAGGGAAAACCTTAGAAACTGCAATTTGCAATGAGTTTGACTGATCAGTTAGAATAACTTGTGGATGTCTCCCCAGCATACATGTTTGCCATGATTTCAACATCCAAATAAAGTACTCTGCTGAATCATGTCCAAGAAAACCACATCCCAGCAAAACAGGTTGCCCATGATTGTTTAATCCGACAAAAGAAATTAGAGGAATTTCATATTTGTTTCTCAAGCTTGTTGTATCAATTGCAACTGCATCAGAAAAGTAGTTGAAAGCAGCCCTAGACCTAGCATCAGCCCAGAACACATTTCTCAGACATCCTTCATCATCAAGATCCATCAGATAAAAAAAGTTTGGATTTGTCAACTTCATACGACAAAAATAATTATACAGTGCATGTGCATCCCCCTCTTTAAGCTCTAAATGCTTTGAGGTATCAACAGGAAGCCCAATATCTGTTTCCTCGACTTCTTGGGATCCATTATAAGCAGCATCAACAGATGTGCGGTATAACTTAATTGTATGTACTTCTGTAACAGGTGTCAATTCCTGCTGCTTTTTGGAAGCAAGAATCATTTTCTTGTGCGATTTATAGAACCGTCTGATCTCTGGGCTTACTGTATGATTATGCTGAAGCTCAACTTCAACAATTCTCCATCTTTTTGAGTCCACAAGCTTAATTACTAGCATTGCAGGACAACCAGTTCTTGTTTCTGGCCTAGGGTGATTTGCTCCACTTTTCTTCTTGAAACCTGCGTTACTGCAGCTAAGTTTTGCTCTATACCTTTCTTTCCTTTTTGATCTAAACCAGGAGTTGCTCACTCTAACACCAAATCCTTGTTCCTTACCATACATGTTATAAAAATCATATGCTTCATCAAAAGACCCAAATTCCAGACCGACTGTGGGTTGTGGGGGCTCTTTCTTCGAATCATTTTCATGAATTTCATTATCATGTTCCACCACAGAACAGTCTTCTCCATCCTCATATTCTTCATAGTCATCAAACACTGGGCCGCTGTTAAGACAAACTGCCTCCATCTGAAACATGGAATTGAAATCAGCATGGAGATGATTTGACCAGAAGTAAACAACCAAAATGCTTTCTTTCTGAATCAGTTGCAACCTTCTTTTAAATAGTCTATTTTGGAAGTAGGGGAAGTTCAAATATAATAAACATATCAAAAAGACAATTCTAAAAAGAACCTGAAGTGTGTGCTTTAGAGTTCATCATAGATAACTTGGTGGTTTCAACCCTTCAAGAACTCAATAGATACAGTTCAAAACGACGTGGTATTGGGATTTGAAAATGTGGTTAGAGTTTGACATGCTTAATAGAAATTAAGACAACATTGTCAAGTAGTAAAACTCAAATGTACTAAGAAAAAGGTAAAATTGCAAGAATGATGGGAAGGAGGACTTTTCTTACAACAACAATTTGGAAGTTGAGGTGTACATGTAGCATACAGTAGGGTGATTAAGGACATGTACGATGGAGCCAAGACTGGGGTGAGAATAGTGGAAGGAGACATGGAACACTTTCCAATCTTGATGGGGTTGTACCAGGGATCAAATCCTAGTTCGTTTTTATTTGCCTTGGTGATAGATGAACGTTGCATATCCAATGCGAGGTGCCATGGTTTTTTCTATTTGCGATGACATAATACTGTTTGAAGAGACACGCGGCAAAATTAATGATAGGCTGGAGGTCTAGCGACGGACCCTAGAGTCTAAAGGGTTCAGGTTGAGCTTGAGCAGGACTAAGACAAACTACTTGGAGTGCAAGTTCAGTGGCATAACTCACGAGGCAAATGCGGAAGTGAGGATTGATACACAAGTCATCTCCAATTGAGGAAGTTTCAAGTATTTGGTCAATAATCAAAGGCAATGGGGAGATTGACAATGATGTTACACATCGTATTGGAGCGGGGTGGATGAAATGGAGGCTCGCATCCAGTGTCTTGTGTAATAAAAATATGCCACTAGGACTTAAAGGTAAGTTTTCTAAATTGATTATTGGACCAACTATGTAGTATGGTGCAGAGTATTGGCTGGTCAAGAACTTGCAAGTCTAGAAGGTTGAAAGAAGCTGAAATGAGGATGTTGAGATGGATGTCTTCATCAAAAAAAGGATGTTGAGATGGATGTATGAGCATACTAAGAGAGATAGGATTAGGAATAAAGATATTTGGGACAAGGTGAGAGTGGCCTCCGCGGTGGATAAGATGTGGTTGAGATGGTTCAAGCATGTGAGGAAGAGATGCACATATGCCCCAATGAGGAGTTGTGAGAGATTGACTATGTGGGCCTGAGGAGAGGTAGAAGCAAGCCAAAGAAGTATTGAGGAGAGGTGATTAGACAACATATGACACACCTACAACCGAGGACATGACCCTAGAGAGGAGGAAATTGATGTCAAGAATTAAGGTAGATGGTTAGTAGGTATCAAGCAATGCATAGGTTTTCTTATTAGTATTATTATTATTAATATTAATCTTCTCTTATCTTATTCTTCATTTTTTTTATTACCTATTGTTTCATTTACTTCGATTATCGTATTATTTGATGTTGCTATTGTTCTTTTCTTCATTATTTTCACATGGCTTCCAAACTTTTTTTTTTTTTAAATGCTTTACTTGAGCTGAGGGTCTATTAGAAACAATCTCTCTAGCTCACAGGGTAGAGGTAAGGTATGTGTACACACCACCCTCCCCAGACCCCACTAGTGGGATTTCACTGGGTATGTTGTTGTTGTTGTAACAATTTCCTCTGCATATGATACGCAGCAGCCAATAATATTTTTTGCATCCTTCTTTAGCAAACAAATTGCTTTGACTTATCCAAGCATGTGTACAGAGACAACAATATGCCCCAATAATGCATTCATATGCACTGAGAACAGGAAAAATCCAGTTTCTCCATCTCCAAGGAGACTCAAGGAAAAATCTATATTTACGTGCGAAGAAATTATTATATTCTTAGACTATTCGAAATATAAAATAATCAAACACATTTTCCATTTCCTCTGGGGCATGATCTTATTACTTGAACCAAATGCATAGGTATACTCTATTTTGTAAGAAATCCATCCATCCTGCCCGCATACGCCCAAATATTAATATAAGTTAGTTCGGAATAAGCATGATGAAAAAGATGAGGATTATCAAATGTTTAGGCAATAAATACAGAGTGACCAATAAAACTTGAATTCTCTATGCACTCATCAGAAATATGCTCGACAAGATGTCAGATAGCAACTTGAGGGCCTGAGTCTAGCAAATAATATTTCCCAGCATAAGATAAAAGTTATGCAATCAAAGACTAAATTACGGTCTTGTAGACCAGGTGAATACAAGCAGGAAGTTCACATATAGAAAGGGTGGTAAAAAAGAAAAGAAAATGCATGTCCACTTATTTATGCATGTTATAGGCCAACATGAGATGGCATGTATAGATACACCAAAAAACACATACAGACATGGATTAACTTAACTCTTTCAACTATTCCAAGTTTCAAAATGTATTAGAGACAAGGCTTGACCAATTTCAAGAGTCTAAAGCCATTTCATGGCTTAAATGTATGGAACCTTGGACCTAATCCTGTGTTTTATAATAACTTGGATACCAAACAACTTATTAGCCCTGAAAACCCCAAATATTGGCATGAAATTCAGAAGCATATTCTTTTTCTAACAGGATATGTGATACTTTATGTAGTGTTTTAGCTTTTTCTTTTGAAAGTTATGTATCTTACCCTCTTTGTCTCCTTCACCAACTATGGAAGTTCATAAAATGACTAAAAGCAGTCCACAGAGAGATTTGAGAGCCCAAGAAAATTCTAACAATCCACAAACACAATCATCTTAACACTAAACATACCAGTTTCAGATTCTTCATCAACTATGCCGTAAGATAGAAAAGCCGCGAGATTCTCATTGATTTTGACTTTAGACTTGTCATTTTGAAACTCAAAAGAGACCCGCTACCATCTTAACCTGAGAAACATATCTCCATGTCACAAAAAAAACACTACACTATAAAATCTTACATATGATTCAACTATTTTGTTCAAGGGTATGGGGTGCAGAAAACAAGTGCGGCCAATCTGCTAGTCTCATAAAATAGTAGTGCAAATAAAAGCATGCAAGTGGAGACGAGAATGGTCTAAACCAGTCGGAGTAGCATGAAAAAAAAGTACTCCCTCTGTCCCAATTTATGTGACTTACTTTCTTTTTTAGTCAGTCCCAAAAAGAATGACACATTTCTATATTAAGTAACAATTTAACTTTAAAATGCTCATTTTACCCTTTATGAAATGATTTCTAGCCACACAAATTTATATCCTTCATTTTAGACCATAAGTTTTAAAAGCCTTCATTTCTTTCTTAAACTTCTTGCTGAGTCAAACTACACATAAGATGGGATGGAGGGAGTAGTAGAGGTGCTTTCGGCACTAAAGAAGATTACATTTGAGGTACACGAGCCAATATGTTCATCCTGATCTTCCAAAAGTAACACTAAAATCACAGCAGCTAACAACGAAACAAACATGACATAGCACCTTCTGCCAAATCTTCCAAAGAGATCAGTCAGTGTTCTGGGGTCTGCCTCAGCATGATCACTCACTAACACCTCTTCTCTTTTCCTTTCTCTCTTTTTTCATATGACAAAGAAAGACCATATACTTCATATTTTCATGCAAATTAACAGCTGATCAATGGGTTTCCTTAATCACATTGATAGTCAACATACCCTCTCCCTTCCGCCATCACCCAATCAACACTCGTCTCCTCCGTTTCCACCCTCCAAAATAAAAGATACACTCAACAACACTTCACTTAGAAGAATCCCTTCTTGTAAATATCATACATCAACAAAAAAAAATGACAAAGCTTATAAGGAGACATAACCCAAGTTTGGTTTCCATAGCTCAATAATGATCGAATTGGGTTAATTGATGAAGTATTTAAAATCATATCTTATATAATTATCCCCTTTGATCATAACAAAAAAGAGTATGAGATCAGGTGATATTCTACACAGATCAATCGAATAAAAACAAAAAAATGTATCATCATCAACTGAAAAGCTAAAGTCACCCGAACTTCAGACAACCTCCATTTTTATGAACTGTTACTGATCCTCAGAAATTTCAGCAATTGATAACTAAGTGTTTAAACGTAACAAAAAAAAAATATAATCAAAATTTAGCTAAAAAATTCAAGGAAATAAAGTACTACATACAATTAGCAGGAAAAAAGAAAAGATTATACCTCTACCGGACAAAATTAAAATTTTCTGGACAAAACATTTCAATCAAAATCATCATCAGTTCATCTTCAAGTGGATAATTTTAGCTCAGCTCTTAAACAGAAATGATCAATTTCCGAAGCAGGCTAATAATAAAAGTCACACGCCGTCGAACGAGCGGCGAGGGTGGTGGCGGAGAACGGCGGACGACGGAGGTGGAAAGGCTGATTTTGTACGACGGCGAGGGGACCAAAATCGGTAAGGGATTAGAATTTGAGAAAATTAATATTTGCAAACTACATCCTTGGAATACTGTCTATACTGCGTTACTCACCTCGAAACATTTCAATTTCTCCAATCAAAACATTTCATTATTAAAGCCTTCACAAAAGAATTACAAATCAAGATCTCGAGTACAAATTTAATTACAAAATTATTTTTTTAATACAAAATATATTTTTTACTTCTAATGTGAACTTTTTTTACACTAATTCAAATTAATAAAATTCAAAGCGAATAGGATGCTAGTATTTATACCCTCAAATTTTGGGCGTGCATAATTAGACATTAAAGCTGATATAAAATTAAATAAATAGACACATTCATCTTATTTTGAGTTCTAAATGACAATTTCGTGTCGTATGTGACATCTACTTGTTTAATTTTATACAAATTTAAGTGTTTATTTATGCATGCCCAAAATTGAAGAACATAAATATCAGTTAAAGACAAATTAAAGGGCACACATGCTATATTTCGAACGTGTAAAGTGGACTTATTATAACTAACTTACTAACTTCAAGGATATGATTTTTAATACTACAATAATTCGATAAGAAGTGTAAATAATTGTATAATTATTGAAAAAATTGTACCCATTCTTGTTCAGTTTTTTCTTTGGAAATTTACAGAGAATTATAGTCCTAATGGCAGTGCGATCAATATTTCTTCTTCAGTGCTTCTTCTTATGTTCTATTCTTTCTGGGTATATAAATTGTCATGCACCTAAAAAAATGTACTCAATTCAGAAAAATTGTAAAATTTTAGTTTATTAAGCTTATTAATTAATAACAATTTGATTATTTCCCCATAGCTTCTAATTAGTTTTAATCTCCTTTTGAATTTTTTGGCATTGGATGGGAAAAAAATGTCCAAGGATTTTGGATCTTCAATCTTCAAGCTCCCCTGTTTTGAATTTTTTTTTCGTAGCTTGTCGATAACAAATTAGTAAAACCTAATTGATTGATTTGTAAAAAAAAAATGAATTTGAGAAAAATTACAGAGAATTCAAATCTTGGCTTGTTTTTTTTTTTAATTATTACTATGTCAGGTAATTAAACAATTGATTATTTTCTCCACATTTTCATTATTTTTATTTTTATTTTTTTTGCAGGAATGCTGATGGTTATACTGTTACCGGACGAGTAAAAATACCCAGTAAATACTTGAAGAATTTTTCCACCTTCCTCTTCCTAGTTATATTTTAGAATAAGATATAGAATTGTATTAGTTGCTTTAGTATCACTCTCCTATTATCTTATTCTTCTATTTCTTATCTGAACATGGGTGTTTGACCATGTTTCATTATGAAATTTGAAAAAATTAGGTCCGGGTAAGGCTCCAGGCCCCACTTGTGGGAATATGCTGGGACTTGGGGTATGTTGTTGATGTATAGAACTGTAGTTAGTATACATAAGCTTCATATATTGGATAATATGTCATTTATTCTATTTATTTTCCTAGTTTCACTAATATGGTATATAAATTTAAGTAAAATAGGTCAGTAGTAAACAATTATTTGGGATGAAAAAGGTGTAATTTAGTTAAATTTTCCAACTTTTTGTCAAGGTGGAGTTTTTACAGAACTTTTAGTAGTATTATTGTTATGTTATTCATATATAATAAAATGACGTATGGAGATTCATATAGCTGTTCCAACTTATTTGTGACTAAAGCCGCGTTGTTGTTGTTTGTTTGTTTGTTTTCTTTAGTCTTTAGCTTGAAAGGATCTGATTTCTTACCTAAAGCTTCAAATGTTAAAGTCATACTCAATGCTGGCCAAAGAGTTACTTTCCTGAGACCCAATGGATATTTCTCATTGTATCCTTCCTGACGTCAACGAATCAATGTCTTAAGTCAGTTCTTCATTCATCTTTGATTAACTTAGGTTATTGTATCTTGATTTAACTCAAATGTACACTAATATGAGTTTTGTGCTGCATATTTACTGTTTTTGTGTGTTGTTTTCTTGTATGATACAATAACAAGAACAAACAACTACGTCTCAGTCCCAAACAAGTTAGGATTGTGAGTGGCTCATTTGAATTATACTCAATTTGTGGGATAATCATGAAAACTAGAATGCTACTCCTCTTTGGAAAGGCTATGTGAAGGGAATGTTATCCTATGAACGCTATTCCTTGACCTTAACAATAGCCATAATGTTTCAGCAGGGACACATCTTATTGAGGTGTCTGCAATTGGCTACTTCTTTTCTCCAGTGAGCTTCTCTACTATGATATGTTTGATTCTTCACCAATTTTCTAGGACAAAGATTTATATGCTTAATGTATCTTTCGTGATGTCAGGTCCGAGTTGATGTCAGTGCCAGAAATCCAGGTAAGGTTCAAGCAGCATTAACCGAGAACAGGAGGAGTTTGATTGAATTGGTTTTGGAGCCATTGAGTGAGGAGCAGTATTATGAGGTCGGACTTTGATCTCCTAGCTTTCCGTTTCATTTCGCCTTTCTTTCTCTAAACTACTGTGTGAATATCTCTTGCAGTTAAAGGAACCTTTCTCCATTATGTCTCTGGTGAAAAGTCCAATTGGCCTGATGTTCGGATTTATGCTGTTTGTAATGTTTGTGATGCCAAAATTAGCAGAAAATGTTGGTGAGTACTCTTGTGCTCTGTGTTTTAACCAAAATGAAGTTGCTTTCACATGCAATAGGACGGTAATTCCATAACGTTGTTCCAATTTAACGTCTCTGTAATGCAAGATTTTTGTGCTTTGGGATGACTGCACTAAATATGCGGTTCACTAAGGATTAGTATCCAATGGTACCAACGTGATGTATGTACATTTATGCATCAATCTCTAATTTTCTTCATCGAATTGGACCATGAATATCGGGAACCAAATATATATGTGCTTCACTAGGGTCGCAAAGTTCTCAAAGTAAGAAGCATCATCTGTTAATCCTTATATCTGAGTGAACCTGAACTTCACTGTCTCCCAACGCTTAATTACTGTGCACACTATTCTGTCTGAAGATTGTCGACTTTTTCTGAATCTGTTTTCTTATATATATTGATGGATATCTATGTTACAGTATGTTGCGATGACTAAATGTTATATGCATTCACACATTCCCTCACATACACAAATAAAAACAGATGCCCCTACACATACAAAAACAATACTCTCAACTGTATCTATGGATGCTTGTGGTCGTCTTTTTTGTCTATCATAACGTCTCAATTGTATCTGTGGATATGTGTTTCAAGCCCTATATGTGTCAGTTTTTATGTATATGATCTAATAGAATAATACGTCTGGTATTTTATCTACAAAATTACAAGAAAATTTGTTAAGCCAGAGCCCTTGAATTGCATCATTAGTGGCTCCATGACATCTCAAAATCATTTAGATTTTGGAACTTGACGTTGATTGAGTGCACTCCTGCTTACATTTCTGCATGTTACTTGGCCTTTAGATTCTCTGTTTAATTGTGATGAAACAGACATTATACATAAAATAACTCGCGCTACTGTGCTGATTTTCATGTGTGATAGATCCTGAAGAAATAAGACGAACACAAGAGGAAATCTTGAGAAACCAAGCCAGTCTTTCAAGCTTATTACCTGGGGCTCAAAGCAGCAACTAGAGACTGGATTTCACCTGTTACAAAGGGAAATCCTTCATGGCCATTCTACGAAAAAGCTGAATTCTTCGTAAACTCAATTCCAACGATCCTTATCAAGGTTTTTTTTTTAAAGTCAATGAGTACCATCATTAGTTCATTTATCACTTGCAAAAATCCTACGTTTCGTTTTGGTTAAAGTTACTAGGCCTCTGGTATCAGTTTTAATGTTTTATGCATCGATCGGTTGTCCTAAGAATTATTTCATAATGAATTCCCTGTATTCGAATTAGTGTTGCCATTCTTGATCACTGTATATGCTTGTGTTATGCAAGTTTATTAGAACCATCAGTTAACAGTTCTAAGGAAAAAAAGGAAATTCAGAACAGAGTTTGGAAGTAATTGCAAGGTAATACTCTTTCTAGTATTTTAGTTTTGTTCTAAACAAACTGTTGGGGGTCACGTCGTATGGTAGCTCGTTAAATATAAATCCTGGATGAGTAATATCATGTTTGATAGCATTCTGTGGTTATGTAGTATAAAATTCAACACACATTATTTTTTTATGCAGAATAGAAGATGAAATAACTAAACGTACATATATTTTATTATTATACATACATAATATATTATTTGTATAAACAATTTTAAATTTTTTATATATTTTTTCATCAAAATTTATTTATGATTTACTTATGAAAGCAAAAATGTCCAAGTTGAGAATATTTGTCTTATTGGTTTTATTATATGAGTGTCTATGTTTATCAGTGAATTTTGAAGCTTTATTCGTAGTAAATTCAGTTGATCGAAAGTTCTGTAATGTCAGTCATTCAAACTATTTTTCGTTTTGAATGGATTGTTGTCACTTTTTTCATGTTTTGAATGAACTGTTTCTTTTATTTTTGTCTATGGTTAATAACCAAACGACCGAACTAAAACCGATAACAACCAAAGTACTTATATTTGGTTTGGTTTGATTTTGATAATTTTAAAACCGATTAAGCTGGTTTAGTTTTGATTTTGACCGATAACGAATCCAAAACCAACCCGTGAACACCCCTTGTAATAACAAAATTAATCTAATCTTCTTAGTGTATAGAAGTTATTTACATTGTCAGTATATAAAGGTCGCTCAGAACTTGATTATTTGCTTTCATTTTAAGCAGGAATCTTATGATTAGTATTTTCCAATTACTCCAACTACCTCTATAAATACTGTAATTAATAACATAGACCAAGCAATACATATACAAAGAAACACAAACACAAGAAAAGAAAAAAAATGAACAGATCAGTACCATTAAAGTTCATGTCTACTGATGAAATCGTGCATAATAGTCTCAGCAGCGAGCGATATTGTAAGATGTCTATTAATAACGATGACGAAGATAATTACAATGTTAATCAAGCTGCATCATTTCAAAGAAAGAGTCGCAGTAATCCCAAACCTACTTCTTTTGGCTATAATCATTGCTCGATTTTAGATTCTTCAGAAAGCGATCAAGGACATGATATGAGTCGTCAACCTCGTTTCAAAAATGATATTACATCGATTCTAAGAATGATGATGATCAATCTCAATCAACGTGGTGGTGGTGGTGCTGGTGCTGGTGCTGGTTTTGGTCGTTCCCAACTGACGATTAACCATAATCGTCGATCTATTCCAGACTATTCAGACTCATGTACTGATGATGAAGGGGTAATAAAACACTTTAGCCATTCCCACAACTTGAACATGTACAATTTCCAGCAGTACTCCGAAACCAACTGCAAAGTCTGCGGGCTGCAACTTGTTGGATCGGGTTACGGTTGTCAGAGTTGTCAATTTTATCTGCATGCATCGTGCTTCGATCTTCCACAGAAGATCCAGCACGATGCACACCCTCTGACACTTCGTTACCCGTCCTACTACAAGCATTGTGGGAAGACATGTGACGCTTGTTGTGAACACATTAAGCAAAGTTTTCTCTACTGTTGTGACCTCTGCCATTTTGATCTTCATGTCACTTGTGCCACGTTGTACAACATCGTCAAGAGATCTGATAAATCAAATGGAAAACTTCGACTTTCTTACACCTTTCCTTTTGGTGACAATATTATAGCGCGATGCAACGTTTGTAACAAGAAGGTGTCTAAGGAAGGTTGGATGTATTATAGCAAGGATACTGGCCATATTGCACATATCAACTGTGCTAAGGGTAAAACTGGACCTTCTTGGATTAAAGAAAGACTTAATATGCTTAAAATTAAGTAAATTAAAGAAATATCTAGCTGATCAAGTGCTTGAAAATATGTAATATGGTATAGGGGATTAATTAATATGCATGCATGCAAAATCATTAATCCTCATGTACTGTATTATTTTAGTTAAAATAAGGTTGTCTAGACTTGTCAGCTATAGAGAAAAATAACATATAGGTGTGTGGTGTGCTCTAGTAGAATTTGGTGGCCCTGTGATGAGGCATAGGTTGTCTAAGAAATAAGTGTATCTGCTAACCCTAAACCCTAAACTCTAAACCCTAAATCCTAAACCCTTCTGACAGTTTTTAGAGGAATTGGTGAACCACGCGAGCAGGTTAGATGTGTGAAATAGAAAATTCGTAATATATGTTAGTATAACTATATACTAAAAAGGGAAGGAGCCTAATCGAGCCCCTCTTTTATGTATATGTCGACGATCTTAACTCGTCGTTGTTATTAATTAGTACTAATAATAAGATGTGTGTGTTTATTAAGTAAATCGTTTGTTTTATGTTAGTACTTCCTTCTTCTTTTTTTACATATTTTTTTTTAAAAAAAAAATCTCGAAGGGAAAAGAAAATAATATGAGTACTTATCTTTGTTGTATAGTAATTACTGATGTTATTAGTGCACGTGTAATGGAATTACCTCAACTCATGACAAAATTAAAACAATTAATTTACTCGTGACAAATTAAATTTCTGAGTATAGGTAAAAGTAAATATTTATTTTTTATCAAGTTAAAGGGTAAAAGTATAAGTTGGAAGACAACATCGATTGACTTTGCTTTTTTACCGCATACTCACTTCATTAAAATGAAATTTAATGCTAATATTTTTCAAGAGGGGAATAACTAATGGAAAAATTACATATATATATATATATATATATACACACACACTTTTTTTCCCCATAATTCCTATTATATTCTACCATTTCTAAAAAAAAAATCAAAATTCCTTATTTTGAGTGCAACACAAAATTTCTCGATACATAATTCTCACTCCCCAAACCCATGTTTATCACTACCTGATTTCACTTCACAAATCTCTCCCATTTTTTATTCCTATGATCTTTTCAGTTAATTACTCCATTACATTTATCACTTCATCCTAATTTGAATTTCTATCCGATAAACAAATTTCAAATATGTCAATAGGTAGTTTCATCTTCTTCACTGTGTTCTTTTTTTCATCGATTTTTCTCTTTCATTATCAGATCAACAACCACTAATTCTTTGAATATTTATGTCAATAAAACTTTCCACTTTTCAAAGTCAATTTGATTAATTTTCAAAGTTAAATTTAAATTACATTTTCTATATTTTAAGCAAACAAATTAGATATTCAAAAATTATACGAAAAAGTACTATAAATTGCAATTTTTTACTCTAAAAAAAGAAACCATGACAATTAAAAATGGACAAGAGAGTAGTGTTTTGGTTATAAAAATTGAAAAAGTTTTGGCTGGAAGAACAAATATTCTATATATAGATTTGATTAATTTTGGACGATAAAATATTTCCTCCTTCATTCCCATCTAATCAATGAAGACTTAAGAAAGGAAGAGTAACGTGAACATGTCTCAAATGGTTGAGAAGGTGAGTTGAAAGGGTGATGTGAGTTTAGTGACCGAAGCTGCATCGATTTATTATCACAAGTTAACTTTAAATAGTCTAAATCTAACATTATAATAATTCCACGATTTTTTTCAATCTTAAATTATTTATTTAGTTCATACTATTTTCAAGCAGCATGGAAATACTGCATATATATACATTGAAACTTTGATTCATAACACATTATTAAGAACTATTGAGAATAAAAAAAATTGTGACGTTAAACTGAACTCTTGATGCATAAGAGAACATAAAAAATGTTACTACTCTATCGATGTAGAATCTAACATTAAAAAAAAATAATCTCAAATTGAATTCGAACTACCATACAATTATTACTTAGTATTCATATGGTAATGGAAATATCTCATAGGTGCCAAGTGTGAGGTAATATGTATATATATGGACATCTAATGGTAATTTACAGGGCTGTCTTAACCTCTAGGCCACTAAAGTCATTGCTTGGGGTCCCATATTTTTTAGGGCCCCTATTTTTAAAAATCAATTACGTATATATATGTTGTTTTTTTTTAAAATAAAATTATATGTACTATGAGTGCTATGATTTATACTAAAGAAATTGCATATGACATAAATATAAATATGATTTTCGTAAGAAACAATTTGATGAAAATATGGATGACAAAATCACTAAGTCCCTTGAAGAATCTTTAGAGTTGACGTTATATATGTAGAGTAGATCAAACTATTTTTTCACTTTAAAATAGATTTGAACCAATTGAAGCATATAAAAATATTTTTGATTTCTTATTTAGCGGTAAAATATTGAGATTACTAGATGATGAATTTTTTTTAAAAATATTGTCTTAACCTTGAACTTTCTTTAACACATACTAGTTATTCTGAATTGATGGTTTAGATTTATTTTTTTGAATTAAAAGTGTTAAAGATAAATAATACAAGTAGAAGATTATGATGTAATGAAAATCTCAATCAAATAAAAAGATTTGATTCTTTTTCAAATACACATATTGCTTATAAGATAATATTAACAGTTCCTGTAACTAGGGGTGTACATGATCGGGTTGGTTCGGGTTTTTCAATTATCAAACCAAACCATTTGTGTCGAATTTTTAAATCTATAAACCAAACCAAACCAAACCAATAAAGCTCAGGTTTTTCAACCTCGGGTTTTTCGGGTTTTTCTGGTAAAGTATTCATACAAACATATAATTTACTTGTACTTCAAATATTTCTTTAGTCCTACCAAAATACAACTATCTAAGGTGTTTCTTAAGAAAATAACACAAAATATGATATGAGTAATGACACTAAAATATCCACACAAAAAATAATAATAATGAAATCGCGTAAAACAAATATTGCAAATTAACAAGTCATAATGAAAATGATCATAATTTAAAAGTACTAAATCATGCTAAAATAAGTTTAATAAGTATTAGTTACATGACTGAATATTAAAGGAAATTAAAATTAGATTATGTATTTGAATTGTCTAAACCAATGTAAAACCAAAGAACAAATATTCAATATTATTGTAATTCTTAGTGTTGAATTGATTTTCTTTTTGCATTAGTATTAATTTGATTTTGATTTAAGCTTTATTATAATTATTAACATCTGTGGAATATAATCTTTATTGAACCATTCAAAATTCTAAATTTCAAACTTGAAATAATATATTAAAAGATAAAAACTATGAACAAGTATAAGAAATATTTAAAAATTATATCAAAGTAAATATTTTTATGTATAAAATAAAATTTTAAAATTATATATATAATATCAGGTTGATTTGGTTTCAGGTTGGTTCTTTTTGGTTAAAACCAAATCAACCCAAATATAGTCGGGTTTTTTTTTCCAATACCAAATCAAGTCAAACCAACCACTAGTCGAGTTTTTTTCTCGGTTTGCGGTTTGGTTTGGTTTTCGGTTCAGTTTTATACATCCTACCTGTAACCATTGCCTCAACCAAATCTTTCTTTGTTTGAAATTAAAATTGATTAAATCTTCTTTAAGATCAACAATGTCTCAAGATAGATTGAATGAATTAGCTATATTATCATTTGAAAAGGAATTATTAAAACAAATCTATATATATATATATAAAGGAGAATCTTCATCCTGCTGATGTGGCATTCTTCAATGATCAGAAAATTTATTTATTTATTTTCATAAATTTTAGACATTTTTCTCTATTTTTAAATTATCAACTACTATTAATTATTAATTATAAATTATTAATGATCAGTTATACATTCCTAAAATACAGAATTCCAAAAGGCTACTCCGGTACTCCCTACAATTAACATTTACTTTTCCATAATTAATGTGGTTAATTACGGAAAAGTGGTTACATAATTTTATTAAAAAACAATAGTCATTTAATGGTAACTTTAATGAAAAAGATAATTCTACATTTCAGAATTTTACTATATAAATGTAAACATTTCAGAATTCTACCACATTCCTCCATTT
>JAJOOS010007833.1:0-15634 GCA_029582725.1 Solanum chiquidenum
CATGCATTTGTTAAGAAAAAGGGACTCGTCCTCATATTAGAAGTGCATGTAATTCCCTTTAATGATATTGACAAATCATAATTTAATTTTGAGAAATATCATAGTACAAAAGATATTTTAAGCGTAAGGACAATTAACTTTATGTTGAAATAAAAATGAAAGTATTTGAAGTTGATAATATCATTATTGTGTATATTCAACTCAGGTACAACAGTCACTTAGTTAATTATATATACAAATACATAAGTGGGAATATTCATGGAGAACTTACGTAAATTTCATTAGTTTAGGAGCTAATTACTTATATACACTTTAATTTACAATATTATGTATTTTATCAGATTTTGGGTTGTTCATATACATTCAGATACATACATGGGGTCAAATTTAGATGTAATTTGTTCTAAATACATAGTATCCAAGTGGATTCACATGTATCTGGGATACATAACGAATCTCGCTCACCTCTCTCCCATCTCGCTCATATATCTGGTATTCCATATACATATGAATTACGCTAGATACATGTATATATCTAGTATGTATCCAGTGTGATTCACATGTATTTGGGATACATACGAATCTCGCTCGCCTCCCTCCCATCTCACCCACCTCCCTGCCTATTTTTATGTATTTAATAGCACAAATACATATATCTAAGTGTAATTTCCTCAATATATGGTAGAAAACTCTTAATTAGTGTTAAAATACATAATATTTAGAAAATTTAGATAATAATAGTATATATAATAGTGAAGTATATCTAATATGTAGTTTTTTCGATATTCATCAATAGAAGCTCCCTGACCCGTTTTACACAAAAGGATCATGACCAGGGGCGGATCTATGAAGGGGTGTGGGGGTGCCACGCCACCCCCGAACTTCGACGGAAACTCTATATATACATAGGTATATATATATAATATTTATATAAATATAAAGCTTGCCACCCAGAGAACAAAATTGGCTTGTGGTGCCACGATAGGAGGGCAACTTTAGAAGGCTGATGTTGCGGGTTCGAATCCCATTTATACCTTTTTTTTTTGAGAAATTTGCTGCAAACGTTTTTTAAGAAAAAAAAAAGGCTCCAAGCATTTTTTATAAGGAAAAACAGTTGGCACATTATTTTATTTTATTTTTATAATTGTTATTGACTAAAATTAAATTAATTACATTATTACTCCTTTGACTTTTCTTTTATTTGGCACCCACAGATTCTAAATCCTGGATCCGCCACTGGTCATGACGACATTCATTTGTATCATGACCTTGCATGCCCAAATGAGAGGCGTAACGTTTAGCTGGATCAAAATAATAAAATATAAATATGTCATGTTAGATGGGTTATACTGAGTTCTAAATTAATAATTTTTAGATGTCAGATGAATTTTATATAGGAAAAATTAGCTAACTAGTCAAAATTTCAAACATAATTATTAAAAATATCTACACTTTAAAATAATTATTAAAATTGTCAATATATCAATATTTTAACAAATAAAGTGTATCCTAGATTAGTTTCTAATTTATTTCACATTAAGCCCACATTTCAGCCATCAAATTCTCTTTCATTATTTTTCAATTTTTTTCTCCCTCTCTCTCATCTGTAGCAAATTATTCTCCTAAAATACATTCTATTTTCACTCCCCATCAACTCCACTTTCTCTCTCTATTCATTATTTATTCATGCTCCTTCCATATTCTTTCTCCTCTCTTTTTTCTCAAAATGGAAAAAAATCATACAACAGACATGTATTAGATTATCATTTCATCGGATACATTCTTATTGAGTTTGTATTTATTGAGTTAACATCATCATTTTTTAGTTTTGATTTGTATTTTTAGGGTCTTTTATGTATTTTTGTGTTTCAATTTCAAAATCGTTTATTTAGTAAAAAAAATTTGGGTTTGTAATTATTAACTTCACTACTATTTAATTTGTGTTTATATTAGTATTGTCAGTTGTATTTTTTCATATGTCAATTGTATTTTCAGAACATTGTATTTATTTAAATCAAAATATAAGCGAATTAAATGATATATATTCTTACTTAAATTTGCATTCATACTAATATGTATGTTTATTTTTATATTTTAATTGTATTTTCTTCAAGTATTTATTTAAGCATATTGTATCCATGTGTATTCAAATATTTCATTTTGTGTTCAAATTCAGTTATCAACTATAGTTGTATTCAAAATAAATGTATTTCGTATGTTGTATATCAATTATTTGTACTCATGTAGTTTTATTTTCAATTTTTTATTAAACAAAACAAAATTTGTATTCTAAACTGGATTTTGTATTTCAAAGATTGTGTTTTAAAAGTCATTTCCTAATATAATTGTTCATCAAATTCATTATTCACTTTTATTTTTAACTTTTAATTTAAACAAAAGTTGTATTCTAAACTGATTTGTATTCCAAATTCTTGTGTATTTCAAAGATTGTATTCTAAAAGTTATTTTCTAATTATTGAACATATTTGTATTCCAATCATTCAACATATAAAATCACAATATTTCAATAAAGAATAGGGATCTCATCATCAAAATTGTATTCTAATCATTCAATACAGAATATCATCAAATTTGTATTCCAAACTAATTTATATTCTGATTATTCAATATACAATATCACACCAATAAATTTGTATCTAAATTCAATTTCAAAAATCTACTTTCAAGCTGCATCACCATTTATTTTATATACAGTTTATTTCCAGTTTGAGAATGAATTTTAAAAAATAGCATGTTTGTTGTCCCCAATCACACATCAATCGTTTACCCAAAATAATAAATTAAGCATAAAACAGTAGCAATAAATTATTCCAAAGTTTGAAAGAATGGACATTTAATAGCCAATTTCAATATATTCAACTCTACGTCGAGTCAAAGCAGGGCAGCCAATAAAAAATTTCAGAGAAATGAACCAATGATAGTTCGATTATTTCAATATATTTTTTTGCATAGAAAAAAATACGTATGAAATTTGAAAAACAATCGGGAGAAAATTCGATATTGGACATTAGAGAAACAACGAAAGTGGAATTACTGTAGTTTTCTTTTTGAAATTGTAACTGATTAAAATTCAAGTGATATGTTCCTTTTTTAAAATGTTCTCTACCCTGATTTTCTCTATTCTGTTATTGAATAATTGTATTCTTTCAAATAAAATAAATTAAAAAAATGCATAATTAGATACTATATAACAAACTCAAATATTGACATTTTTAATAAATATTGAAAATGTAGTTAAGGAGTCCTATTAAATGCTAAAATATTGTCATTTTAAAAAATTCTCTTTTATATATACACTAGATAAGTCTCGCCCGTGCAGAGTACGGGCCCAACATTTTCAATTTTAAGATATTACATTTTGGTTTGTATAATATGAAATTTTTGTGACACAATTTTAAGATTTGTCTCATTTTGAAAAAAATATTTTTTGTGTTAAAATATGATACTACCTCTATTTCATATTAAATGAATTTGTGAGGCAATACATACATATTAAGAAAAATATTTAAGGACATAATTTAAAACATATTTTCCATAATTTCCCTTTTGTGAGATCATATACATAACTTTGTAAAATAGTGTAATTTATCTCCTATAAAATATAAAACCTCTTTGAAGGAAAGTGCAAATATTAAAAAGAATGAAACATTTATCTTAAACTTTGAACAATTTAATTATTTTAAACAATAAAAAAAATTCCAAAAGTATCACTTAATATATGATGGAGGGAGTAGTAAACTTGGTGGATTGTCCAAAGTTCTAATGAATCAGCACTTGCCACAAAGTCCTAATGAAGTATCAAAACTTAAAGTATAAATCTTAACAACACACCTTAACTTAATTTGAGTCATACTATCCCTTTAAATTATTTTAAAATGAAATAGATACACCTAAATGCTGACGTTGCATAGAGAATGTGCACTTTCTCTTGAAAGCAAGTGATGAACAACAACGAAAAAATAGACACATATCCTTTTTTAATTGATTTATTTACAACTAATTACACATAATTATTGACATAAAAACTTATATATTTTATTTTTTTCTTTATTAAATATTTTAATTTCCCTCTTCACTTTATTTTTTTATTTTTTTTCTCTTTTATTAATTTTTTTGACCTTTTCAGTTTAAATTATGAGATCTAATCTATGGCATTGTGTAACTATCTATTTTGAGATATTATTCTTTTAGAGCAGATTTGACGATATGCTTTACGTAAATTAGTCTAACTGGGTAAATTTTGCTAGTTTTTAAAAATTAATGGACATAAATTATATTTAAAAATACATTCAAATTTTAAATATTTTTTTTGTAAGAAATATGATCAAACACAACTCTAATTTTAACTTTAAAAATTTAAATAAAATAAATAGTATTTAATTTTCATAACTAAACGCTTTTAATAAATATCATATGCAATACTCTTTTAAAATTGAATAAGAGAAATAGGCAAGTTAAAAAATAGGGAAAAACCCTTCGGGGTGGCCCAGTGGTTTGAGCTTGGGACTTCCATGTTGGAGGTCTCAAGTTCGAAACCCCTTCCCAGCGAAAGCAAGGGATTTGCCTTCTGGGTCGAGCTCGTCGCACCAGGTTTACCTAGTGCGGGTTACCTCTCCTATGTGGTTTGCGAGCTATTACATAGAAATGGAAGTTATACCCTGTGCGCACCCAATGAATAGCGACTGCGGGTTTCTCTTCTCATAAAAAAAAATAGGGAAAAAAATTGTCAACTACAACCCACAATTATAATGACAAATGGGCCCACTTTTTGTAATTACAAGGTTGTGCCAAAGGGCAAAAAGGTCAGCACAATTAAAGATTAATAAAGCATGCACAAAAAGTGACTCATTTCTACCTATCAAAATTTAGAACCAAACTCAAAAGACTAAAATGCCACATAACAATTAACTAATGACTCTAAGCATACATGTTGATACCAACTTTCTAACTCATGCTTCTATATAGGTAGAAAGAATAAATATATAGAGGGAGTCAAACAATTTTTATTACTATGAAGTTGATCAGATTCCTCAGTATTACAATGAATTTAAATTTATATACAAGCTAGTAATACTATAGTACAATCTATCAGCCTTCTCTAGTTAACTAGCTCTTCAATATTTTCTTCAATCTCAATATATTAATCATTCCTTTTCTTTAGTATATATGTCCAAAAAAAAACATAACATGTTTTTATTTTATATAATTTAGAAATAATTAAATTTTAAATTTCTTATAATATTTTTAATGATACTCAACATTTTTAGTCACACAAATATAATACATGTCCTCTAAATTAGTAATTAATTAATCTTCTAGTAGTTATGCTGATGAATAATCGACAACACTGAATTCTACTTTAATTAATTAATTGATCATTGATAAGTTGTGTGAGAGAGTAAAACAAAGTGAAGTAGATGAAAAGATAGTTATAAAAGTGATTCAAGCTTTTATTGTATTCTTTTATATTACTCATCTAGATGACCTTAAGGATTTTAGGAAACAACCAAACACTGAAAATAAACCAAAAATAGGACTAATTGCAATCTCTGTAAATTCTAGCAATAAAATATCTGCATAATTTTAAATCAATTGATGTGACATTGTCTTGTTTCTAGTTAAATCCACACCAATCACACAATTAAAAGCATCCATATACTTTATAGTTATCTCGCTTATTTTTATTATTAGCTTTCGTTATGAAACTTTGTTTATAGATCGAAGATTCTTTTGTCAAACCAAGTACCATATGAGACCATTATCAGAAAATTCATGGACATTTACTAGGAAATTTTACTATTTAACATCCTTATCATCCGTATATTTATGGCCACCAACATCATTTAAAATCTTTAAATGAGACGTTCTTGCAATCGGGATATAAAGACAAGCGATAAATTTAAACCTAACTCAATCTCAAAAGTTATTATTCTCTTTATCAAACATGCATATCCAATTACGAATGGACTAGAAATCCAAGCTCTAAACGATTCATTTTGGCTTCAAAAGCAAGGACTTCACAATTTCTATATATCTTATTCATTGAAATTTCATCCAATAAAATGAAAGAACTATAAATTTCCAAATTAATAAATAGAAAAAGCTTAAAGTGAGAATTGACCTAGACCATGTAAGGAGAGAAAAAATCTTTCTCTCGACCAATGTGTGAATTAACACTCTTCCACATGTCAAAAGGCGTAACACAAGAGCCCAACATTGAAAAAAATACAATAGTAGGCAACAAATAAGATAGGTCTATTTTAATACAGTAATAAGGAAATAATAAGATAGGTCTATTTTAATACAATAATAAGGAAAGAATAAGATAGGTCTATGTTAATTGGTCTATTTTGCATTGAAGGTTCAGTTTTTCTAGCTCAAATACAAAAGCTACCTCGTGAAATAAGAATTGTCCAATTTCAATTACAAAGATCATAACTCATTTCCTTAACCGGTGTGAGACTTTTTACAATGAGCAACAACAACCTCAATTGAACTTCCACTTGAATGACCTTGAAGACAAACTTCCAATGTTGTTTACTGCACATGATGTTCCATTGATAGTATTTTTCAATGATGTTTTTTTCTTGATAACTTCTAAATATAGTACCCTTTTAAAGTACTCATCTAGCTAGGTGACCGTAAATATTTTAGGAAACAACCAATCATCATATATCATATCATCATATATGATATATCATATATCATATATCATATATCATATATCATATATCATATATCATATATCATATATCATATATCATATATCATATATTTACTAAAAGTGGAAACAAAAAAGGTTGAAAGTTGAAATACCATTTTGTCCCTACACTAAATTAAAATATAATAAATATTTAGTTAATTACATGTTTAAATATTAGTGATAATCAATTACTACATTGAGTAAATGGAGAGTTACATGTGTTCAAAGGATGATTTTCACTCTTCCAGATTATAATAGAGGTTCATTGCATATAATTAATATTTTTAAAGTTGTTCTCTTTTATCTATTTTGTCCCTTTGAAACCTTCAAATATTTAATTTAAAACTTTATGATGTCTTTTGATATTTCTCTATTTTTATCTAATATAAATTCATCTTTTTTATTTCATGAAACTCACATCCAAAATTATCCTTTTCATTTTATAGTTAAAATAGTGAAGTCTTCAACATATAAAGTATATGATATATCTACCTTAGTCTGATAATATATCACTTTATGAAAATAAATTGATTTTTCTATTTGATTCATGCTTTAGTCTCACTCGATGAAGAAGACTTTTGAATTTTGATTGGATATGAGAGGTGTCGAACAAAACTTGGAAAATTATGTACCGATTTTGTATTTCTTTTTCCATTTATATAACATTATGATTAAAGTCTTAAGAAGGATGCGTATGTTATTTTTTTCTTCTATGTTTATTTTTTTATATTTCTCTATTAGTCTTCTTTAATTTATTTTTCTATAAAAAAAATCATTACCATAACATTTATTTGAGATTGTTGCATTTTAGTACTCATTACAACTTACACGCATGTTTTCATTAAATTTTAATCATCCTAATGAATTTATAAAATATTGCATGGAACACACGTGCAACGCACGTGTTCAGAAACTAGTCATTAAAAATAAAACAAAAATAGGAATTAAAGCACTTCTTACCCATTGGCACACAAGATTATGGACACTCAAATAAATCATCTGATCATGGAATAATTGCAAGCTCGGTAAATTATAGCAATAAAATATCTATATAGTTTTAAATTAATATAATGTGACATTATCTATTTTTGATCAAATTCGCACCATTCACATAATTTAAAGCATCCACATACGTTGTAGTTATAACTTATTTTTCTTATCAACTTCCAAAAATAAAGTTTGTTTATAGTTTCAATGATTTTCTCATTGAACTAAGTACCACATGGGATTAATTTTCAAAAAAATCATGGACTTATGTGAAAGTTTATTGTGTGACATCCTAGCATTCTTATATTTATGACCACCAACGTCCACACTTTATATGTACATAGTTTTTTTTTTTTTTTTTATCAATTTCTAATGTAAGTCTTTGTTAGCATAAATGCATCTTGCAACAACAAAGAAAAGAAAACAAACATTTATTCAAAATCTTCAAATGAGGTCGTTCTTGCAATCGGGATATATAAATAATGAATAAATCTTAAACCTAACTCAACCTCAAAAGTTATTATTCTTTTTATCAGACATATGCATATCCAATTATAAACAGACAAGAAATCCAAGCTCTACACTATTCATTTTGGATTCAAAAGCAAGGACTTTGCGATTTTTATAAATCTAATTCATTGAAATTTCATCCAATGAAATGAAAGAACTATAAATCACCAAAATAATAAATAGAAATAAAAAAACAAGGTGAGAATTCACCTAGACCAAGTAAGAAGAGAATTCTTTCTCTCAACCAATGAGGACTTAACACTCTCACACACGTCCAAGAGCATGAATAACATAACATGAGAGCCCAACATTAAAAATTACAATAATAAGTAATGATATGTCAATTTTTCATTGGAGTAAGATAAAGCCATGTGCTTTTACTAAACTCGTTATAAAAACAAGAAATAGACCATCACCCTAGCTCATGAGATCAGAATTGCCCAATTTCAGTTACGGAGATCATAACTAATTTTCTCAACCAGTATGAGACTTTTTACAATGAGCAACAGCATCCTCAATTGAACCTTCACTCTCTGAAGTAAAACTACTTCTCTTGGAGAAATTCAACTCATAATTGGAGTTATAGGAACAATCAAATGATGACCTTGAAGAAAAATTAGTTGAAGAGAATGACCTTGAAGAACTTCCATTTCTTGATTTTTGTTGCCACTTGAATGACCTTGAAGACACACTTCCAATGTTATTAGTACTTTTCAATGGGATTATTTTCTTGGAAACATTCATGTCTTTACTAGAACAACAATTCCCATTTCTACAAGAAGATTTACTAAACAAAGATTTGAGCTTTTGAGTGATTAAAGAATGTTTAATGAACTTAATCCACACTTTCTTAGGACTTATTTTATGATCATTTGGACTAAGTTCAAAAGATTGTGATGGTGAACTAATAGTGAAATTGGTGGCGGAGCTCGTGAGTAGGTTGATCCGTTTGCCAGAATCAAGGGGTCTTTCTGTAGAAACCTCCACGCAAAAGTTATCTTCTAAATATTCAAAGAGTTGTGTTTGAAGGATTTTTTGGTGAAGAGGAAGGAGTCTGCCTCTATAAAAGAGTTCTTCAGCAGGGGAAGTTGTGTTATAATTGGTAATTGAAGCCATTTGAAACTCAAATTCTCCATTTTGAGAGGAATAGTTTTCTTCAATGTCTATGTATTCTTCATCACCTAAGTGATTTATTGGTGATGGAAGAGGATTTTTGGCCATTTTACTAGGAAAAAATGTGTGTATTTTTGAAGTTTAGATGGTGTCAAGAGAGATATTGGGTGAATATTAGTTTCACCCCTATATATATATTGAATACGCGAAAAACAAACAAACAAGAAACAACAATAAATAAAAGATAAAGAACTAAACAATAAGATAGGAATTAATTGATAAGCTGAGCTTCATGCCTATATATTTTTCAAGCACCCACTCAATGATTAAAGGCTCAGCCCAATCCTCTAAAGTATATAGTGATTGGGCGAGTTATAATTTCATCGATTACTTTGACACTTCTAATCATAATGAAGTCCACTTAAATCGATACGATTTAAGTGGAGCCAATTCGGAAGCTTGTTATGCACAAATATTTTACGAACATGTAAAACATATTATGAAATAATATAATGCAGTTTTCTCTCGAAAAATAAAATAAAATCGGAAGCTTGTTTGTTGAGTTTTAAGAGGGTTGAAGTAAATTTGGGCTTATTGTGAGCTATGCAAGCCCATTTACCTTCAGCCCATCACGTTTAAATATCTCTCTCAAGCTTTTAGATAGAGTTTTTTCTTTGAAAACTTACAGAAATCTCACTAGTTTAAGAGCTAATTGCTTAGATACATGTTAGTTTAAAATATTACGAATTTTATCAAATTTTGGTGCGTCCAAATTCATATATCTCGGAATACATGGATTCAAAATTAGGTGTAATTTATTCTAGAAACATTGTATCCAAGTGAATTTGCATGTATCAGTGATACATAACAAATTTCGCTCGCCTCCTTCCCACGTCACTTGTCACTCTCCTATGTATTTGGTATCCCAGATACAAGTGAATCACACCAGATACATACAGATACATGTATCTAGTGTGATTGACATGTATTTGTGATACATGACTATCTCCCTCCCCGTCTCGTTCACCCCTCTCCCTATTTTAGTGTGTTTGGTAGAAAAATACATGTATTTAGGTGTATCTTCCTTAATATATGATAGAGAACTCTCACACTATTTGTTAGACGTTGAGGGTATATGTGCATCATTTGTTAGGTGGTGCAAATATATATATACACCACCTTTAATATACACATTCTAAATCGAAAGTTAAAAGGTACTTTTCCCTTTTACAATTTTTTTTTATATAAAAGGGATTCAATGTAGAATGCGTTAATGGCTTTAGTAGTTCTAATTCCTAGTATAGGCATGTGTTAATAGGAGCTTGGAATTTATTTGGAAAAATTTTATTTTTTAAAAGTGCATTCTCTGCTTTCCTTTTTATACGCACCAACTATTACTTACATATTTAACTTTGTGAATTACCAAATAAATTCTTCTATTAATAAAAAGAATATATCGAAAACCCCGCATGATGTTACATAAATTGTGACGAAGATATCATCCAATATAATACTCCAAATATGTCATAAAGTGGGACTGCAATTATTTATTTATGATAAAAATTAGTTGAATTTGTCATAACTAGCCAAGTTTTTTTCAGCCTCAACTTATTTAATCACATTCTTTCCATCTCTCCCATTTTTTAATTTACGTATCTTAGTTTGATTAGGTACAAAGTTCTAAAAAAAATTACAAAAAGACTTTAAAATTTTATTTTCTTAAGCTTAAAAAATGCGGCTTGCAAATAAGAGATAATCTCGATAAACACCACACCCCCCAAAGTATAAAAAATGAGTGAAATAATATCAAAATCCCACAACCTATCATAATGTATACCAAATATACCTTTTAAGTTTTGTTTGTTTTAAATAAGCAACTTAGGATATTGATCGTAAATAGTTATTTCATTTCTCTTAATTAATTTATGTGAATATGTTTAACTAGACTCAAAAAAATTATTTTATTTTAAAAAAACTTTTGGTACTTACTGTTTAAAATAAGGCCAAACATCATACACAATCCCTCAAACTTGCCCTCATTTTTCATTTTGGCACTCCAACTTAGCTTTGTTCCATTTTAACCCTTAAACTCCATTTTTTCTGTATCATTTAAACACTTATACTAATTTTTATGATTTATTTTATTTATGTTCTTCAATTGCATTTTCTTCTTTAAAAAAATAGACATGTGCCTGTTAATTAAAAAAATTAAACATTCGCGAACGAACATAAAAAATTTCAAACAATAATATTATTTTTTGATATTTCTCTGTATTTTTGCATGAAAATAAATTGACGAAAGTTTTTTGATTTTATTTCTTAAACATTCAATTAAATTAAATAACACTACTTATTTATTTTTTCTTATCATCTAGGCCATCTAAATTTAACGCAAATACTCACTTTTAATTTTTAATATAAATCAATACGAATAAAAAAATCCATCTTCAAAAAGACTCGACTGACTTTACTAATAACACTACTAAAAAAAGACTCTTGTTCATTGCTAATAACACTACTACACAATGTTAAAACTCGATCGACTTTGTTAGGTTGTCGGTGATTTTAAAGAAACAAAACCAACACAATTTCGTTGGTTATTTTTCACACAAAAATACATAACATTCTTAAAAAGAAATTATTATTTTTTAAAAAGAATTATTTTTTGTTAATTTTAAATTTTTTAACTAAAATTAACTGACACATGTCGATTTAAAATAAGAAGTTGCAATTGAAGAATATATATAAAAATAAATAAATCATAAAAATAGTATTTCGTGTTAAAATAGTACATAAAAAATGAAGTTTAAGGGTTAAAATGAAACAAGGCTAAGATAAAGTGCCAAAATGAAAAATGTGGGCAAGTTAGAGGGGCTCTATATGTATTTGGCCTTAAAATAACCAATAGAAATATATGTTTCATTAAGGTTAAAATTGAAAGTTTAAAATTAAATTGTTATTAAATATTTTTAAAAAATGCCATTTTTAAGATCAACTCACGAAATCAAAGAGTATCACGTATGTTGTGATGGTGGAATATTAAATATAGAATTGACATCCCTTTTTAGCCGATTAAAAAGAAAAAAGACAAGTAAACTAAACCAGAAGGATTATGTTAATTTCTAAAAATAGATTATAATTTTTTTCTTTAATTTGCTTCTTTTCTTAAATAAGAATTGAAATATGAGTTTGTTCTCACATGCTACTGAATAACATGTCATGGCTTTTTCTTCTCTTTTTTTTTTTCGTATGGCCAAATTCAGGGGGCGGCTAAACAAATAAGAGGACTTAATTTTTTTATTTTTTTAATATTTAAAGTCTATTATTCGATTTTTTAAGATGCAGAATTGCGTATATATTTAAAATTATTTTGAGA
Organism: Solanum chiquidenum; assembly: GCA_029582725.1. Classification (NCBI taxonomy): domain Eukaryota; kingdom Viridiplantae; phylum Streptophyta; class Magnoliopsida; order Solanales; family Solanaceae; genus Solanum; species Solanum chiquidenum. The sequence goes on from JAJOOS010007833.1 coordinate 12,711, forward strand.
CGCAAAGTTATTTTTTATTAATAGTAGTACTTTATATGTTTCAATCGTTTGTCTGATTTTGACTTGACATAGAATTTTAAAAGGTAAAGAAAATTTTCGAATCATATATATATATGTTCTTTAATTTTGTGGTCTTAAACATGTTATGTGTAAAACAAAGAGCGTATATATGTTCCTTGAACACTAGCTAAACTAGGCGGACCCACATCTTTAGGAAAGGGTGCATGTAAACCTGCTAATTTCGAAAAAAATCTTGAGTATATATGTATATCTATTTTGAGAAACTGTCAGAAATTAGAATATAATTAATAGTACGTACACCCATAAGAAATATAAGAATACCCTTGTGCTGCTGATACAAGCTAAAAGAACAACCTGTGAGATCAAATTTTGAATCCAGCTAAAACTCATTTTTATTATTTTTATTTTAAATTTAGCTTAAAGCTCATCAAGTAATATTTGTGCATTCGAAATTTTCAAATTTTAGATTTATCTATGTTAGTGTTCATATTAATTCCTAGGATGCCCCTACTACCTATTTTGGAACAAGTTTTGTATGTATGCATATTTCTCAACCGCTAACTGTTAAATTAGTAATATTATTAATTGATACATATTACATGTGGGCAGACTTTTCCGGCTCACCTCCATTTCCTTATTGCGACACCTGTCCCAATACATGATTATGAACCAAAAAGTTGTAAAGGCAATCAACATTAGTAGTACTTTTTTTATTTCAATTCTGACTCTTTTTTTTTGTTTTTTTCAGAGTCAAGTTAATTAACTTTTGAAAATAAATTAGATTAAATTAATTTAATATTTTAAAATTTTAATTTAAATTATACAAAAAAGTACTCTAAATTGTAATCTTTCTCATGCCAATATGATTAAAAAATATTAGTTAAAATTAATAAACTCACGTAAATTTTAAAAAAAATGAAAAATTATCACATAAATTTAAAATATAGGAGGTACGTAATCCCTGTGAAGAGGCTATCATGCACGCTGTAGAGGCTTGGAATTCAACTTCAAATCGAACGGTTTTTTAAACTTTAAAATTATTATTTTATCTTTAGTGATATTATTTATAGCTACACAAAATATTGTCTATCGCTTGTTTTAAATTTAGACTAGTATAATTGATAAGTTGTGTGACAAAGTGAAACAAACTTTAGTTGATGAAAAGACTCTTGTTAAAGTGTGTCTTTAAATAGTTGATGAAATATCTTTTATAGCAGGGAAAAATGATAAATATATTCTGAACTATCGTAAATGGTATGAAGATACCCTCCGTCATACTTTTGGGACATTGGTGCTCCTGTCGTCCAAAAACTAGAGCATATATGCCCTTCACTCTAACGGAAGACTAAATAGGGACACGTGGCACAATTTTATTCGTCGATCCGATATTTACTAAATATCGGGTCGGTGGATAAGATTATGACACGTGTATGTCCGTTAGTGTAAAATGTATATATGCTCTAGTTTTTGAATGGCAGGGGCACCAATGTCCCAAAAGTATGACAGAGAGTATCTGTATACCATTTACAATAGTTTAGGGGTATATTTGTCCTTTTTTCCGTATAGTAACCTATTATACAGTAGAAATTTAAAGGTAACACTTGAGAAAAAGTGGACATCAACATGACTACAAAGGTTCATTTTCTACTTCTATTTTTTTTTTTCTCCTTCGATGTTCGGTGTTCACGTTAGAATTCAACTCAATCTAGAATCGCACCAGAAAGTCCTACATTGGGGTAAAACACTCCCTAACAAATGCAACTGTGTACTCAGAGAGACTCAAACCTGAAACCTCTGATTAAAGATGAAGAAGTACTACTTATCACTTGGTCACAACCTTTACTGATAAGGTTCATTTTCTTCTATTATAAGTTGATGACCATTTTCACACATTCATTTCCTTGTAAAGCTATTATTCTTCATCTTTACTCAATTATATATTCTCAATATGTTATCATATTGTTCGTTTAAGATCATATACTACCTTATATATAGTGAGATACTATTAGGTCTTAGTTCGCATAAACAACATCTTGCAATGACAAGGCACAAAACAAAGATATTTTATTCAAAATCTGCAAAAAAAACAAGTCTGTTTTTGTAATTGCAAACTCAACTCAACCTCAAAAATTATTATTTTCCTTATAAGATATATGCAGATTATTTAATCACGAATAGACTAGAGATCCGAGCTCTAAATGATTCATTTTGAATCCAAAAACAAGGACTTTGCGATTCTTATAGATCTTGAATTGAAATTTCATCCAATAAAACAAAGTACTATATAAATCTGCAAAATAATAGATATAAATATCTCATGGTGAGAATTGATCAAGACCAATATGTAAGTAGATAAACAACCTATTTCTTGATCAATATGAGACTTAACCATTAACACTCCTCCACACGTTTAAGAGCATGATCAATAACATAACACGAGAGCTCAATATTGAGAAACACAATATATAATAGGGAACCTTCAACAATGACCTAATTAAGTAGACAAACAACCGATCTCTCGATCAATATGAGACTTAACAATTAACACTCCCCCACACGTTCAGGAGCGTGATCAATAACATAACCCCAGAGCTCCATATTGAGAAACACAATATATAATAGGGAACCTTTAACAATGACCTAATTAATTAAGTCCAGCCACACTGTTGGGACTTTTTACAATGAGCAATAGCAGCCTCAATTGAATCCTCAACAATCTCTGAAGTAAAAGTATTATTGGAGTTGAATGAAGAATTAGATGATGTTGAGAAAGAGCCACCATTTGTGGAAGAATTAGTTGAAGTGGAAGAATGCCACCTTGATGTTCTATTACTAGTTTTTTTCTTGGAGACTTTGATGTCCTTATCATTTGTGCAAGAAGATATGCTAAACAAAGACTTGAG
>JAJOOS010007834.1:0-11924 GCA_029582725.1 Solanum chiquidenum
GGGGTCTGTCCCAACATCCATCTCAGTATTATAGAGGCTTCTTAGACAGTCAGTCAGTTAGTATTGAGTCTCTTATGCATGTATATATGTAAATATTCTATTTTTGAGACTCGAGTTGCCTTCTTGGCTAGATTTTATAAGTTAAGTTGTTTTATAACCTTGCATTGCATTGCGTTATTCTGTTGTGTTAGGTTTCCGCTGAGTTAAGAAAGCCAGGCCAAGGGTTCGCTTGGGGCTAGCAATGGTCTCCGAGTACTGGTCCCGCCCAGGGTGTAGGCTCGGGGTGTGACACAAATCCATCAACATAAATATATGAGACAAAGAAATAGGACACCTTCTATAGTTTCTTGTTGCCACTACAGAGTCACCAACCGGGGTGGAAACCAAAAATGGTTCTACTTACACTTCAGGAAATATTTCAAACTACATGGCCACAAAAGTTGTAACGAAGGACAAAGTGGCACCGGGATCTAACAACGCATACACATCAATAGAAAAGATTTTTAGCATACCGATCACAACATCCGGTATGTTTTCTACCACATTTTCTACCATAACACCCATTTGAGCCAACTAAGAATTTGCCTTCATGTTTTCTACCACATTTTGAACAATTAGGCCTAGCAATATAAGAACCACCACTATTACCTCCTTGAGGTTTAGGGTTGGTAACCCTATCCTTGTCGACCCTTGGAGGACTATAGTAGCCTTGATTTGAGAACCTTCTCTTGAACCTTTGTTGACCTTGCCCTTCGGACTTATAATTGGAGAAATTCCCATCACCGGTTCTAGCTCTTTTCACCTCCCTATTCTTGTCTTAGAGTTTCTCATCCTCCATTTGTTGAGCATACACCATAAGACGGGATATGTCCGTATTATCATGAAGCATTGCCGAACGACATCCTTTTCTCACCAATCTAGACACACCCGTCACGTTCCTACTCATCATATCCCTCAAATCCACCACTAAAGTCAGGGCATACTTGGGAAATTGGGTAAACTTTAGAGAATATTCTTGAATACTCTTACCTCTTTGACGAAGGTTAAGGAATTCTTCCACCTTAACTTCCCTCAACTCTCAGGGAAAGAATCTATCAAGGAACACCAATTTGAACACTTCCCACTCTGTTGGACCACTCCTACCGCCCTATTATTATTCCATTGAGTATACCATACTTGGGCCACACTCTTCAATTGGTAAGTGGCTAGCTCTGCTTTCTCTACCGAGGTCACCCCCATGGCATCAAGTATTTTATAAATCTCTTCCACAAATTATTGAGGATCATCTTCCAATTTGGAACCAAGAAACTCAGGAGGGTTCATTCTTGCCAAACCCCTTAATCTAGAAGCCGTGTACTTCGTATTGGCATTCACATGAGTGACAACATCCCTATTGGCTTGACCCGCCAAAGCGTGGGCCAACATTTAGAAAGCCGATCTAACATCCTCATTTGGCATAGCCGAAGGATTAACCGGAGCTTGTATAGCTTGAAAAGCTTGATTACCTTGAGGAACTCCTTGATTAACAGTCTCCTATTCCACCCTTATAGCGTTGGCCTTTCGTGTATTCATTTCCATAAGACACAAGAGAAGGATTTGGAGATGGACTTTTATATAGTTAAACTCTAAGGCACAACTCAAGAATACTAAAAGAAGTGACATTTCCTAAACATCTTATATCCTCTCATTCATAAGTGTGGCGCGCTTCACACTCCTAAAGAAGACTCTACTAGACGTGGCTTATGAGACATCATCCTAGAATCATTCTGAACCTTGTGGTCTAATTACCAATGTTTGTCACGACCCAAGGGTACCCCCTAGACGTAACAAGGCACATAGTACCCCTAAAGGCACCATGTAAGCCACTTAGCATATCATAACATAAAGTAGTAGATTATTTAGAGTAAAAATGTTTTAAAGTCCAAATAGCCTTCATAAAGGAAAAGAGGAAGTCTAACCTGTCATAATTAGCCATCTATTACAATTCATGAGTCAAAATAGGGTCACAGCCCCAACAACATAATCCAAAAATATAGAAAGTACTACAAAGAAACTCAAATAAAATGTCCCATCCTTGAATCACGAGGACTCGCCACAAGCAAGGAGAATAGTCAAATCCAAGCTTGAATAAAAGGATACTCGCCTTAAGAACCGGAACCTAAACTTAAGGAAATATGTAGAAAATATGGGTTAGTACAAAAATACACTAAGTATGATAGTCATGCATAACATCCTTAATAAATATGCTAAAAAGGATATTTTAGTTGAATGCATGCCATTTGATAGTTTAAAACATCATTTCTAAGGCAATGGGGAAACTTAAGTCATAAGCATGTTCATTACATAAGACATAAATAACATCATAAGAGAACCATACCATAAATACCCTCAACTTGAATAAGATCCCATAATCCTACCCATACTAAGTAGAGCTTCTTGAGTAACTATAGCTTATATTTCATATTCTTACCATATTGGGAATAAGCCTTAACTGACATAGACCATGTGAGCGAGCACGAAATCTGGTGTCTACCCCACATCGAAAAAGGGTTACTCTACCTGTCTAAGGTAAAACCATACTCTTAGATTAGGTGGATCCACTAGCTAAATACCTATGTGGGCACATAGTTATGGGATAGGGAGATTTCTTCTAGAAACCTGGACTCTATTAAGGTATAAGGTTTCCTTCTCATGAGATACATACTTTGGGAAGCCGGACTCAACTAGTGTAGAAGGTTCCATCTCATATTCATATCCACTCGGTGCTAATTCCCATTGAGTTCATGTAAAGTCTTGACGTAAGTGCATATTTATGGAAAAGTGTCTTGACACTCAATCCAACATAACTCATACAAAAGCTCATAGATTCAATAGGTGAGATCGCCTTCCAACCTTAGAATCACTATATGTGACAAGCCTTTCACATCATATCATATTCACACATAAGTCTGTACATATGGATAATAACCCAATCAAAATATCAAATAAATCATAATCATATTCAATATACTCTCAAAGTGATCTAAAAACATATACATAAATTTTATAACCATGCATATCTCGCATGCTTTTCCCTTCAAGGACCATGGATCACATTCAATCAACATATCTATAATTACTACATTAGACATGAATGATAATATAATTCAATTACTAGATGCATAATTTTATCATAATCTACTTGTATCAATCAATACTCACACTTTGAGATTCAAATTGTGAAAATAGGGAAATTCATGGATTCTTGAGATATTCAACATAAAACCATATAAATAATTCAATCAATAGAAACAAATTTGAAAGGAATCCATGAGATTGAAGTAAAACCCTAACTTTTTGGATTTCTAGTTTCGAAATTAAGGGTTTTTGAGGGAATCCATGGATGAAAACTATGCATGGATGAAGGACTACCATACCTTGGTGAAGAAATCCCACGATTTTGAGTGAAAATGCCCTATTCTTCAAACCCTAGCTTTGTTCTCTTCTTCTTCCTTGGAGTTCTAGAGAGAAGAATTTTCGGGGAAGTTTGATATTGATTTGTGAATTTGGGAATTATGACTTTGATGAGTTAGTTTTAGGGTCTAAAAGACTTATATAGTTAGCCTAAAATAATACAAAATGACGTCACTAAATAATAACTTAATTAGGAAAACCCCAAAAGACTCCGAAGGCCAACTGCCAAATGGCAGTTTCAGTGACCACCCACGACCCTTGACCTACGGTCCGTGAGTGGATTCATGTGGCGTCTTGCAGGTATGTGGGTTGGGTACTGCAGACTATTTTTAGGGGGCCTGATCAATGGCCATGACCCACGAGGCGTAGGTCCACCTACTGGTCGTGGTTCCCCCTCGTGGGTGGACTGCCTAGGTCCTATTTTTTGCACTCTTTGAAGGGTCCTCCTCAAGGACCCATGGTTGGTCCTTGGGAGGTCGTACCTTGATGTATTAACCCAAAAATACTTATTTTATATATGGGTATTTATTTACGACTCTAACCCTTACGTTAGGCTCTAGTTTAGGCTACTAGTTTCTGGAATGTTACAACTTGGCGATGGTGGCTCCACTTGGCTAATCGCCATGTCACTTTGGCGATGGAACTTCACTTAGCCAAGTGGATCAAGGAGAAATGTTTTCCCTCAAATTTTCTAGGCATTATAGGCTCTTGCCCCCAACCATGGCTTATTACCCCCACACGCTTAGCCCTTATTTAGCCTACTAAATTTATGGGGTGTTACAATCATATCCGAAGGAAGTAGATGTCCTTTGATATATACTGCGCCTCTGAATCTCTTTATTAAGTACATTCTCCTTTGGTTCTTTCCAAGGTCTTTTAGACCCTTCACTAGACTACTCAAGTCTCATTTTACAGTCCATAGTCTTAGGTCCTATTTAGATCCTTTTGGGGATATGAACTTGGACTTTGGCTAGACACCCCCACACTTTGAAATATTTCAAGTTGGATTTCCTTGCTTTCCATTTCTCATATGGAATAGATTGTGTCCTGAACAAACAAAACTTTTTATTGCTTTCTTTCTAAACAGATAACACATTTTGTTGTTCCCTTTTGCTGTAAGAATAACTTCTTCAAACAAGTTTTGTGGTAAACCTAAACTTATAAGTAATGCCACCATCATTTCTTTCAAAGTTTTTTTTTCGTTCTGCAACTCCATTAGATTGACGTGAGTATGACAGTAGTTTGATGGATAATCTCACTTTCCGATCTTATTTCTGCAAAATGAGATTTGTACTATCCATCCCTATCACTTTTTAACTTTTTCCCAACTGATTTTCAACTTCAAAATTATATTGCCTAGACGTTTCTATTTCTTCATCCTTACCATTCAACAAATAGACATAACAGTATCTAACGCAATTGTCAATAAAAGTTATGAGATACTTTTTCCCACCATGAGATGGCATAATGTCAGCAGAAAAAAAGAGAGGAACATATGGTCAGATTGGTATTGAAGCACCTGGAACATATCTTCATCACTGCTGGACATAGAGGGATCAAACATCCCAATTTCTTCATACCATCTACACTTGCAATAACATATTATCAGAACTAAGGTTAAAGAAAGGGACATCGAGAGGAAGACAAAGAGCAAGGTCCACCAAAGAGCTTAGCTGAAACAAAGAAGAAGAAGAAGATAAGGATGGCAGAAATTTTGAACATTGATTCGAAAATGAAAAGCAAGAATGAGTAAAGTTATTGATGATGCAGAACACAACAAGCGCTATAAGTGAGTTAAACAAGGATGCCATTACCTCAGGAAGAGATGTGGAGAAGAAGATAAGTTGCTTATTAGGAATCTCTAGAGATAAGGAAACATGTTTGAATTTACTAGTTTTTTGACACGTGTGTTGCACGTAATTACCAATTCCAAAAGTATATGTTATAGTAAATAGTATTGCTTATTTAAGTGAAGATTTGAATACTAAGCTTAGCAAAAATTAATATTGCAGTTCTTTTGTAAATGTTCAACGTGAATCGTCATATATATTTCTTATTAACGCAAACCTATGAAGATGGTCAATGAAAAATTTTATTAGCTAAATGCAATAATGTATATATTTATTTCAATTTGATGAGGTTAATCATGTAATTAGTCTTTCTCACTAATATTACCTTATAGACAATATTTGCTTTGTATTTTTCTTGTCTTCTAACCAGAGAAATGTTAACAAAAACAAATGAATGTAGATATATCTACATCACAAGAGAAATGTTAACAAAAACAAATGAATTTAGACTACATCATGTTAACTTCATATTTTGGAACATTACATACTAATGTACACATTAAGCAAAAAAATAATTATTATATCATCAAAATTAGTTTCCTCAAGTACTCTAGCTTATGGAATATACCATCTTAGGATAGAACGACTTACTTCATTAGAATAGTGGTACCTCATATCCGCTAAACTCCAAACTCACTCAACGACAATAAATTACACACAAAAAAATGCAAGAAGAAGAAGAGTAGAAGATTAAAAAAATTGTGGTTGAAAAATGAGAGAAAGTGTATTGTTTGATTCTGAATAAAGCCAAAAAAAAATTTTTTGGGGGGGGGGGGGAACCCACCACGAGATGGTGTTGACTTCATATCACAAATGTCAGTGTAAATCAACTCAAGGGGTTAAAATTTCTTTCAACAAATTTATAAGAATGATTAGCATACTTAGATTCAACACAAACTTGACATTTTTATTTATTGCACTCAAGGTTAGACAAAACTTCTAAGTTTATTAGTTTTCCTTGCAAGGTTTTGTAATTGACATGTCTCAAGTGTTCATGTCACACACAGTTTGACTCAAGCAAGTAAGAACAAATAAAATTATTGAGTTTGAAAAGATTCAAACTTATTATATACAATGAGGTATGTCAATGAGGTGAGCAACGAGGATAGAGTCGAACTTATTATATACAAATATTATTTATCATTCTAATAAAGAATTTATAATGTTAACAATAATGCATAGGTAAAGAATCTAGAAGAAAAGATTGCTCCTAAATTTATTATCAAGTTAATTTAAGAAAGCTAGTTATAAAAAGGGGGCGATTTCTAGAATGGTAGATTTTTTTTTTTATTAGTTTGAAAATCTAAGAATAATAAAAAAAAATTACCTAAAAAAACATCAAAAACACCCCAGAAAAAGTAACAATTAAATACCACACATATATAACACGCAATAAAAATTAACAATTAAATAGTACACATATATATATATGTAGGAAAAAAATGAGCAAAAGCATAAGTGAAAAAAACATAGAAAAAAATAATACACAAAGCCAGCATGCACATTAGCAACTCAAACTAAGGAAGTTATTTTCAATCCAGCACAATAGAGCATCTTAAAACTAGTTCTTTTCTCCTTCTAGAAAGACAAATTAAGAAGCGTGATCGTTGTACAACTTATTGCCAACATGATTGAAGCAAAAACATGTATAAATGCATAGTTCCCCATCAATTCAAGGTTTGATTAGCTATTAAGACAAAAAGTGCTTTCAATAAGGAGATAATTTGTGTCTAAGTCGCGTTCTTTCTTTTCGACAATTGTCATTCATCTAGATGAGTTCAGAAATCTGTCTACTTCTATTATACAAGAGCATGTTTCTTTTACCCATGGCAATTGCTAATATTACAGGTTCAGTGAGCTATCAACTCAAAATCTTCTTTTCTTCAATCTGAATCCATCAAATTCTTCTTCATGCCTCAGTCTAAGATTACCACCTTCTTGTTCTTTGATATTTCTCATTTGCCTAGGTCCTCCTTGCCTCTCGCCATACTTACTTCTTTTGCAAAGAGCAAAGAATACCCTTCTCATAGAGCAAAGAGTACCTCTTCTTATAAGGAAGAAAAGTGTTACTATACTGCCGGGCAACAACTCCTACCTGCAAATACATGATGAAATATAGTAATATTTAAAAAAAAAGCAAGTATTACACAGTAAAAATAATTTTCAACAACAAATAAGAGATCAGACTGAGATCTCTTCCTTCCCTGAAACTGGCATGATATTAGATTGAGACCTCTTCATTCCTCGAAACTAGCATGTTTCCAGAATCAGCTAAAGCTTTTCTTTCCATCTCGAGACGATATCAATCAAGCAGAACCAAGTCGTAGAACACAACTCAAACACAATATCACACTCCTCTAGTAGCACCTTGCAACCAGATATGGGAAAATATCAAATACAATACGAAAGAAGAGAACCACAACATTCATATTCGCAAGAAAAAACATAAAAGAAGTAAAACAAAGATTGTATCTAACAATGAAGTACAATACTATGGCTAATGACTAACAACCATCCAATGATAAACAAATGAAACAAACTAATTTACTACTAACAACTAACAGGTATCAAACCTCAAAACACTTGATCTAAATTACTGGAAAATCATATAAAATCATCAGAATTCAGCAAAATAGACAAAAAATCCTAACATTACCAGTAAATTCAACTAGGTTCGGATTTAGGCATAGTTGATTGATTGATTGAACATATATACATCCTATATCAGATAACAACAAAACAAATATTTATCACTCATCAAATCGTATATCAAGTAAAACTAAAAAAATTTAAGAACAAAAAACAAAACTTTACTTTAAACAAGATATCAAAAACACCCCAAATAAAAAGGAACAATTAAATGGTGCGCGCGCACACAGAAATATATATAGGAATCAAATGATAACCTTTTTCTCTATTCTTGGACAACAAAAAGAGTATTGAATAAGCAAAAAATGAGTGAAAAAAAACATAGACAAAAAGGAGCGAAAGGAGTTTATTTGCTGAAATTTGTTTGATATTTCCTTTCAGTATAATGTCAGATAAACTCAACTAGGTTCGGATTGACGCATAGTTGACTTATTGATTGAACATATATAGATCCTATATCAGGTAACAACAAAGACAATATTTATCACTCATCAAATCGTAAATCAGGTAAGAATCCAAAAATTCAAGAACAAAAAACAAAACTTCACTTGAAACAAAACATCAAAACACCCCAAATAAAAAGGAACAATTAAATCGTGCGCGCACACTCACATATATATATATATATATATATATATATAGGAATAAAATGAGAACCTTTTTGTCTGTTCTTGGACAGCAAAAAGAGTATTGAATGAGAAAAAATGAGTGAAAAAAACATAGACAAAAAGGGGAGAAAAGAGTTTACTTGCTGAATTTTGTTTGATATTTCCTTTTAGTATAATGTCAGATAAACTCAACCAGGTTCGGTGATGCATATTTGATTTATTGATTGAACATATATAAATCCTATATCAGTAACAACAAAACTAATATTTATCACTCCTTAGATCCTATGTGAGGTAAAAATCCAAAAATTCAAAAATAAAAAATATAACTTTCCCTGAAAAATACATCAAAAAAAGGAACAATTAAATTGCACACACACCCAGAAATATATATAGACAACAAAAAGGGGAGAAGAGACTTTACTTGCTGAATTTTGTTTGATGTTTCCTTTTAGTATAATGTCAAATAATTCTTCTTTTCTTATATACACATCCTAGTTAGGGTTTGTAAAAAATCTTAAAGATATTCTTACCAAATTTATCATTGAACATTAATTAATTATCCATATAAGTCTTTTCTAGTAAATATTAATTTTGTCTTCTTTATGATGCTTATATAAGAAATGAAATCCAATGGCTAAGCGTAATTCATTTATTTTTTGTCGATGAATCCTTTATATTTTGTTCAACTAACAATCAAAATACAAGCTATGTAGCAAATATTTTAAGGAAAGTGGTTAATCTAGATAAATCACCAATATGTTTTAGTAAAAATGTGAGAGAGGAGGAGAAAGTTGAGCTATCGTTGTTTCTTAGACAACGATAAATAAAAGACATGGCTATGTATTTGTGTTTACCGGCTTTTGTTGGACATTTCAACAAAAGATGCTAGAGTTTATAAAGGAGAGTCAAGAAAAAAATAAAAGGATGGAAGGCTAAATTTTTCAAGTATTGTGGGAAAAGAGATCGTGCGTAGGTATGTACTAGCAGTGATCCCTACATATGCTTTGTCTTGTTTCCAACTATTTGATGGTCAGTATAAGGAATTTACATTCCTCATTTCAAATTACCGGTGGGGACAAATAAAGGAGAAAAGAAAGATGCATTTTGAGAACTTGGTAAGAAACAAGAAAGTTTAAAGAGTATAATCAAAGCTAGAAACTCAAAAGCAGTAAAGAAATAGAACTTGAAACAAATTAGAAATAATATACAAAATATTATTCTCAAAGACAAAAATTGAGCCCACTAAATGCACAGTATGTCCTTAAGGAAATTATTTCCCTCAAGTACACGAGGTTAATGAAATATATCCTCCCAAGATAGAACGACCTTACTCATCGGTGTATCGGTACCTAAAATCACGATGTCATCAAACCACTCAACGACAGTAAAATACACACTTAGAATACTAGATTGAGTAGAAGAAGTCTAGAAATTCATTGTTGAAAAATAAGAGAATACCCCTCTATTTATAGATAACAAAGAGTAGTGTGAATGGGTGATATTTGTGTCACAACCCTTTGGAAAAATCGCAACTCTACAGAAAACTCGCAACTTTTCAGATGAGTCACAACTCTTCAGAAAATTCACAACTCTTCGTAAAAGTCGCAACTTTTCATAAAAGTCATAACTCTTCGAAAAAGTCACAACTTTTCATAAAAGTCATAACTCTTCGAAAAAGTCACAACTCTTCATAAAAGTCATAACTCTACATTTTTCATTCACACCTTTTATAACCGTAGAAATATTCACACATGAAAAATACAAGAGTTAAATATGATTTTTGAAGCTGAAGGTGTCGATGCTAAATTGTCTATCTCGATTTCTATTACAGGTTATAATGATTGGTTAATATGGCACCAGAAAACTATGAAGTGATATCAAGTTACTTACTACTTTGGACCTGAAGATATAAAACTTATATATTCAAATGTCCTCGGTGACAACATCTTCGGTCTTGAATTCTGTAACGCCCTTCAAAATGAAATAGGATAATTAGAGCTTCACATGCGTGTTAGTAGTTGATAAACTTGTATAAATATTTGAAAATGAGTTTATAGGTCAGTTTAGTTGAGTTTGAAGTCAAACGTCAAGGGACGACCAAGACATTCGGAAACTAGTCTTTTACGTGTTGGTGTGTTCTAGTAAGTTGTTCATGTTTTTATGTGTTGTTTGGAGTCTAAAATCAGTGGAGTTTACCCTAGTGTGTTAATAAATGCTTTTAGGGTCAAAACGTTCGGATACGACTCCCCGGGGGCCACCCTAAGGGTCCCCGAGGAGGACCCCAACTTTGGCCAAGCAAGCTGCCAAGACAGCTTGAAGTTGTGCTTGGAGGGAGCATGCCCGCGTCGCGGACTAGCTCCACCAAGGGCCAAATGTTTGTTCCGCATCGCGGACTCTACTGTCTCAGATTTTAATTTATGAAACTTGTGGGAACACCTCCGCGTCGCAGACTTGTTTCCCGATAAAATCTGCGAAAATAAAACTCAAGTTTTACTTGTTTAAAAAGGTCCAACTAAGTGAGGGGTAGTTTGGGTACCTTGGGTTATTGTTTTAAGTTTTTTTAAGTATATTTAAACATTTAAAGTCTATTTTTAAAGTCATTCCCCTAAATTCAAAACTCTCCCTCTCTCAAAACTCTCTCAAAACCCCATGGAAGCTCAAGGTGAAAGATGGAGCTAGGGTTGATGGTGTCTACTGATTTCTTCTTCTATTTCGTTTGGTTCTTGATGATTAAGGTATGGGGATCCTTTATCCTTGATTATTCTTTCTTTCAAGGAGCCCAATCAAAAGGTTTTCAAGGTTTTCCAAATACACAAAACCCTATTTCGAATTCTAAGCATGGGTTCTTGCATTAAATGATTTTAAATGATGTTTCATGTTGTTAGTAATGATTATTGATGGTTTTAAGAAAGAAATCTTCATGGGCCCATGTCTTCTCAAGTTCTTTAAATTTGACCTAAAGTGGGTCTATTGATTTTGAGTAATTCAAGAAGGATTATTGAGTTGTTTGATGTGGGCTGTTCTTATATGATCTTAGCTATGTTGAATTTCTGGAAATTGTTATTGAATTGTATAATGGGAGGTAGTAGCCTTGAATGGTCATAAATTGGGATTTAGCCTTTATGTTGGTTATTGGATATTGTTTAGCTTAGCTTGTATAGTAGAATGCTGTTATTATCATTGTTATTGTATTGTTAATTGTTGGAATATGAGGATGATGAATATAGCTATGGAAAGAGGGTAAGTTGACCCAACTTGATGAGTATTGTATAATTGGCATGGAATTGAGTATTGTGGCTTATGGCCTTTGAAAGGTGGTAAGATGGCTTGATCTATTAATATTGCTATAATTGTTTCTTAG
>JAJOOS010007835.1:0-19964 GCA_029582725.1 Solanum chiquidenum
CCCACACTTACTCTGTTACTCGTGATTTGAGAATGTAGGGAAAAGGTGCATCCCCTGAATTAGAAGTAAATGGAGAAATACTTGTAACAAGCAGTTCTATCCAAGTAGAATCGCTCCGTTTTGAGGTAAAATTATATAGATTTTGTCTTAATTGGCTATGCCTATCTCCTTGTCACCTGTTTTCCCCTCCAATCCAGCTGAAATGTTGGAAAGGAGTGCAGGGATTAGGGGTTGGCTGTTAACCAGAATCACAATGTTCCTAGTTGATGAATATACATATCAGCATAAAGCTCATTCTCGTTGTCATAAAGTGCTTGCTGCTTGATATTAATGGAACTCATGCACTTCCTTTGTTTAACATGTGGTTATAATCTTGGACTCCCTAAACTTTATTTGTTCCTTTGCATTTTTTTAAGATCATTCCTGCCTTAAAAATGGTATCAAAAGTATAACAAATTGGCGTTGGCATAGACGGAGGGTTATATTTTGGATACCTAAGTTTTGTTTGCGTCTTGAGGATATTACTTTTGAAGATGACCTAGATATCCAATTAATTATACAGATTACAGATTGTTTAAGGTCAAGTTTCCATCAAATGGTAATCATTATTTAGCTTTCTCCACATAGTAAAGAAAGAAGTAATGAATGCCAACTCAGCCAGGATTCAAATTCATGACACTTCAGACTAGTGGTTTCTTGACCAGTAGCCTCCCCCCTACTGGGGAGGGGTGGGTGGGGATGTACATCTGCAGTTTGCTTTGTTGATGTTGAGTTAGTTTTGATTTGGTTGAGTGCTTGGACTTCTATGGTTTCAGGTCAGCCAATATACCGGAAGGATTCACCTGTACTCTTGTATTCCTGGAATTGATTCCAGACCAAAACCACTTTTTCAGAATTTCCGGCCAGAGGAAGTTTCTCTAAAACTGCCCCCTCCCAAGGAAGTTGAGAAAACAGCTTATAATAATATCAACGAGGATATGAGCTGTCAGTATGCTCTCGTGGAATTCCTCAAACAATGGAGCAAGTTGAGTGCAATCGAACGAAGGAAACTGATTGGAAAGGCCTTGCAACTTCCGTTATGTGTTGAGTTGTCCTATTTAAATGAAAACCTTAATCACGATAATGGGGTATGTTATTTGCTTTTCTTTTGTCTTTGAGTTTGTTCCTAAATCATTAGCCTTTCATTAGTGACTTACCTCTGGTTATATCTGTTTTTGACTCATCAGAATTGGAAGGTGGTTTCAACTCTTTAGAATGTATTGGTGTTTTTCTTTCAGGGACTGCTGAAAGGTAGAAGTAAGAGGAGAACTACACCGTTGGACGAACTTAGCTATCCCTTACCCCCAAATGCTGTTTGGAGGAAGATCCATCTTTGTAACGGGAAAGGGAAACAAGAGAAAATGTACACACAGGGGTGGTCCGACAAGGATGAACCACTCTGCAAGCTCTGTCAAACTCCTTGCAGGTGAGTTCAAATGATTATTTTGGGTAAAAATGAGGACAATGTTTGGTCACCAATGCTTTGTTGACTCTGTTTCCAGGAATGCCAATGCTAAAACTCCTGACTACTTTGAAGATCTCTTCTGTAGCTTGAACTGCTGTGAGGAGTATCACCTTAGAACTAATAATAGATCAATCCGTAATGTATGTTTTCACTTATATTTTTACTAAAATGAGTTTTGCTCATGCAAGAAATCCTTTAGTTGTTGAACCTTGGTACTTATAGGCGCTTTTCAAAATTGAGCGTGGCATTTGCACAAACTGCCAACTAGACTGCCACAAACTTGTGGAGCGCATCAGAGCATTGTCAATTGAGAGTCGCGAAGAGTATATCGGCAAAGTAGCCCCAAATTTGGTAAAGCGTAAGAAATTGTAAGTACGCAAATTAGAAGAGCATTCCATTCATGCCAAGGTCTTATGTTTTTCCGCATTGTTTTTCTTCTCGGTGTATACATTTATGTAATTGTCCTAAGCCATAATTAAATATGTACTGACCATCTCAAGAAAGAGAAAGTAACACGCCTGTATCAGTTATGTTTAAGCACAATGTGTAGCTCGTGTGCAACAAGGAACATTTCTGTTTTCCTGTACCCTTCTTCTTTTTGATAATTATTTGTGTTCCTCCCAGTACTAGCTTCATTTTCTTCATTTTGTTTGTTCATGTCCTTATTCAACTATTTTATTTCATTTTTATCATTTCTGATGTTATTTTGTGTATTGAGTTTTTGGTGTAAAATTATGATGAGCATGTTTAGCTATTAAGAATGTACATGTTACTTTTTGTCAGAGGGAAGGATCTATCATAATTCCTAGGTATATTGAAATGCCACCTCCTATCCTAGAACATCCTGGCAATTTTTTTTGAGAAAAGGTAACTTGTATTATAAACAAAGGAATACTCAGGACGTATTACAGTAATACTTACAATCAGAAATACGAAAGTGTTGCTGTGCCTGTTTTCCTATGAACTCATTAAGAATTCTAAGATACTAGGGATATCCTCATCTTCATGAGGATATTCATGTTTACACCAATAATAGAAAAGAGCTAAACAATTCAGTTTCATCTTCTCCCTAGAGCAGCTCTTGTTCTCAAAACATCTCTGATTCCTTTCCAGCCAAATAGTCCACCAATTGCAGGCTGGGACAATCTTCCATCTCTCCCTGTGTCCTGACCGATTTCCATCCCGATTCCAACATGCCAAAGCTTCCTTTATGTTTCCTGGCATAGACCAATTGATGAACCTTGTATTCATGAAAATCTGCCAAAGTTTCAGTCTCCTGTAAAAAGAGATGATTTATTGTCTCTGCCTCACATTCACAAAAAAAACATCTGGAGCACAAATGGAGGCCCTTCTTCATACGGTTATCCTGCGTGAGAACAACCTGTTTTGCTAAGAGCCAAGTAAAAAAGGGCACCTTAACTTTCCAGATAATTTTCCATGGCCAGTAGCTTGGTTGAGTGTGTGTCCTCTGAGAGTTTTTGTAAGCTGCTCCAACTGAGAATGTCCCCTGGAGCCCATAACAGTTTGTTTTCACTGTTATTGAGTTCCTTGCATCGTTCCAGGATATTAAAAAATCAACCATGCTATTCACCTCTCAATCATTTAAAGGTCTCCTAAAACCTTAAATTCCAACCCTGAACATCTCTCATTTCCTGGCAATTTTACCTTCTTGTCCTTTATCTAAGATGCGTGGACGTAGCAGTGGCATGACAACTAGTCTTCAAGAACATAAAAGAATTCTAGTCTACTGATTTAGGAACTACATACCTTGATGGCTTATACTTCACTTTAAGAATTCCAGTCTACTGATTTAAGATGCGTGGAGCTTTTCAGAAGATATGCCTACATCCCCCACCCTCCTACTACACACGTATAATTAACTTTAATCCTATATGTTAAAGTAAGGGAGCTTTGGGGGGGGGGGATTAACTACGTGAACAGTTTTCATTTGCTTAAACGCCCCCCCACATCACATTAGTGTTGGACAAACTAGAAAAATTGGAATGGGTGCAAGGCAAATAACACAAAAGAACCATCAGCTTTAGTTTGTTGTTCCTCAGTGGTCTATGTATTTGCTGGAATACCAGTTAATTGTTTGCATTTGGCAGATTTCAAAAGCTTGTTCAGGACCCTATTGATGGCAATGCATGGCATGCGGATCACATTATACCTGTATATAAAGGGGGAGGTAAATGACAAGAGAAACTCTTCCTTCTTATTGCAAAGTTTTTGTTCAAGGGTCATCCTCTTGAAGTTTTTGATAGATTTACTCGGATGATCTCTGGTTCTCTCTACTCTCTTTTCTCATTTCTGTTTTTCTGCAAGCAATTTTCATTTCTCTTTCCCCTCGCCCTCTACCTTCCTCTTCCTACTTAGTCCCTTCTTTTTTCTGACCGTTTTATGCATCATGTATCTACTTTTTCACTTGAAAATCCCACTCCCATCTTCTTGTCTTTTGAAATTCTTGCAGGTGAATGTAGGCTAGAGAACATGAGGACATTATGTGTTGCTTGTCATGCTGATGTCACTGCTACTCAACATACAGAGCGGCGTTTAACTAGACTTGTGGCAAAGAAGAAACTCAAAGCTGTCATGAGCAACCTCAAAACTATTAATAAATCCAAGCAAAAAGTGGATGAACCAGAGGTGTGTACTTTTCTAGACTTCGCTGGTTAATTAATGTGTAGCTTTATTGAGTTTGCTCTATTCGTCAATAATCATGTGTACAATAAGGTAGTTTGTACACAAAAAGATCTTGGAAACTATAATTGGGCTGGGGATAGTACAGATATTTATCTCAGTGAGTAGGATGTATTTGCAAAATTAATTGTAATTTATATCACTTTGGCCTATTGATGTGACAATCCTATTTGTGGCACACGGTTCTGGGTTGATGGCATCATATGCTGTTACTATGAGATTAAGTCCTCTTTTCCATTTTGCTATTTATTTCAGGGTTCACGGCATTCTGATGTTGAAGAGAACAAAGATGAGGATGAACTTCTAGTGAATGTTCCAGGAAGTGCTTATTCCATTAGCACTCCAAGTCAAGAAGGAGGAAATTCAGAATTGGAAACTAGTGCCAGTAATGCCTTGGGTGAGGCGCGGCATAATGACGTGCTGCCAAGTGCACAGAGCTTACCTCAGTCTTGAGGAAAACCAACTGTAAATAGCTTGGGATGTTTATTTTGTTAAAGAAATAGGTAATGTGAGTGAGTTTCTGGATACCTACACGATCTATTATATTATCTGATCAGAATTGGTTAGCCAATTGTATTTTGGGACACGTTTGTGGGAAATTTTCCCAGTGATTTGCTTATATATCATGCTGCTTTGTTTTAACCTTTTATACATTCAGTTTCTTGTAGGAAAAGGGTTAAGTACTGAAAACCTTGTGTATCCACTACATAAAATCATTGATATGGTGTTTGAGACACCATCCTGATCTATCATTGGAAGACCATGATCATGTCATTTACCTCGTAAATCAGCAACTAGAACTAAGTCAATGAAATCGAATACTCCATATGATTGCTTAGCAGAGGCATAAGCCCTGTAATTTCTCTCAAACTGTGATCACAACCAGCATAAGCTCTGAAAGTTCTCTCAAACTGTGATCACAACCAACATCTCAATCGTATGCAGACTTCACCCCTACATGAGGCTGTTCTCGATAGATCCTTCACTCAGAAGGATGTCTCATAAAAACCCTATGTAAAATGTAGAGCAAATAACTACACTGCATAGGAAGCAGAAACTACAAGCTAATGAATTGCACCATCCTCAAGCCTCCAACAAACTCCTTCAGCTGGCAGATGATGATCAGAGATGCTTCACTTGCCATTATTTACACAACTCCTTTGTTAAGATAATAGACAGAAAGTTCAGGTGGTAAATAAAGCTTTCTTAGGAAAAAAGAGAGTGGCTTTAGAATTTAGTAGTGCAGTAAGATGTCACTAAAATCAAGCAACAGCTGCTGCAGTTGTCTTATTAGCGTTTAAAGGAACCTACATCTTCAATTTTAGCAGTTCCTAATGAATAACCAGTAGTATCTCACTGTAAAGAAGATTACAGTGACATATACCGTGCTTATTTGACATTAAGCACTCAAAAAAAATGGATACAACTTAAAGCTATACAGTAAGTAAATTCATAATATACCATTCTCATTGCTGGTGACTGCAGCAAAAAACTGTTCTGCTTTATCAAGTACGTCAGTAGATAGTCTAGAGTGTAACATCCATGCGGTTGTGCTCTCTGGCACAGGTAAATTGCTCTTCAGACTCTTGCCTTCACAAGGCTTTACCACTTTGTTCTCTCTTAAGCTTCGGATCCTGGCAGTTCTAGTAGTCAGCAATGGACTACCTCTCTGGGGAAGGACCCGAGCATTGCGACTACTGCGGTTTGACTTTAGTGGGACATCAACTTGAAGGTTTTTAGATTCAGGACCCAGCTGAGCAGATGCACCAGCCTCATCTAGTGATGGATTAATAGGTATGGTAAAAGAATTAGCAGAGGGAAGACTACTTCTACAAGCTTTCAGCAAAGCAAGGAGCATATCAGTGCTTAGTTCTTGCTGAATGACATCCTTGTTCTGTTCACATCCAAAGCAGGCAGCAACCATGGTACCCGCCAAGACTGGCATTAACTCTGGATCACTAAAGAACATAAAAGGAAGGTCGCATACCTGTTTTGCACAATCCACAGTTAAATTTCTATTTTTCAGGCAAAGTCTAAGTAGAAAGAAAGATATATGCACCTTGTGAAGAATAGTAGGGCTCTTTCCCCATCGAAGAACAGCTTGGTTTTCAGGATGGAACAACGAAAAATAACCAAGAAGCGGCAATGATTCTAGCAGCAACAAACCAATCTGAAACACAAAACACCCAAATGAAAAAGACTAAATAAATTAGTCCTGTACTTCGTCAAGAGGAAATAAACCATGTGAAAACATGAAGCCCAACAATTATACAAAAATCCAATTACTCTCTAATAAGATGCTTGTTTCAGAGGAACATTCTCATTCTATTCCTGGAATCCAAAAAATGAAAAGTCAAACAAAACTGAAATACCTAAACATCAGAAGGGACTTAATAACTCATTTGAATGAGGGCCTGGTGGTAATTAGGGCCAGTGCTACGAAGTGAGACGGCCAATAACCAAGATCCACTTTTGCTGTAGACCCTGTATGCCTAAGATCTTTTATATTTTATGCGAGTGTAAATATCTTTCCAAGCTATTGTCCATAGGATTTCAAGATCTATCTTAATCAGAGAAGTTCAGACTTCAGAGGGCTGTTTGATTGCAGACTTGCTGTTCTTATCATTCAGACTTCAGTCACACCAGCAAGTTACAAAAGGTTCCAAACAAAATAAGGTCTATTCAATTCAACCCGTCACAACTTTTAGAAAACATATTTGATGATATAACCGAGAAGTTAGTTAATAGTGCTGATCAATTCAGGCCTTCACAGAGTAAAGGCTTTCAAATCTTGTCTTGTCTTTACTCATCGGTCGCAATATGTTTTTAGGAACACCAAAATTTTCTTATATTAAACTTTACTTTGTACCAGAGAAATATAATATATATAAGAAAAGTTGATGTTCCTGAGAAATGCACGACAACCATGGAACAATATACTGACAACTTTTCCTATAGTGCATCAGCTTAAACAATAGGAAAGTGTGAGTTTAGGTTCTCTTTCGAAATGAAAATGGACAATTTTTTTAAAATTTTTTTGCACCCAAGGGTGTTGCCTAGTGGTCATTGAAGTGGGTGAGCACCATGAGGTCTCAGGTTCATATCTCATCAAAGACAAAACACTAGTGATTTCTTCCATCTCTTCTAGCCTTGGTGGACAGAGTTACCTGATACCTATTGTCGGAGGGAGGTGGCGGGTATTCCGTGGAATTAGTCGAGGTACGTGCGAGCTGGTCCGGACACCACCGTTATCAAAAACAAAAAAAAGGACAATTTTTCAGCTTAAAATATGGGAATTTGTGAGGATCTTTTGATTGTACTTTCTTCCCTCCAATCAAAAGACAGTGGCTTTCCAAGACTAGCATAAACACTTACAACACTTCTCTATGTTCATTGAATCATATGAGATGTTCAATCTGAACGCCAAACATGAAACCAAAAGCACCAGAAAGTCACCTGGTCAGTTGCGGTGCCCCATTTGCTTGTGCTATAAGAGAGAAGAAAACTCATCAAGTGAAAAAATTCCATTTTCAGATCTGGTCGGGCCTGTGGTTCAGCAAAGAGAATAAAGAGTTCTTTTTAGCATCTAAGACTTTTAGAAGAGAAAGTTGATACAGATAGTTGCAAATCAACTTACTAGCATCTTCTGGATAAAAGATATGTCAATTAATGCTAAATTGTTCAACACCTTCAATACACCAGTTGCCACATCTTCAAAATTGGATGGAAGGACATAGGAGGCCTGCAAAGAAATACAATCAGATATGCAGTAGACACGAGCTAAGCAGACTATGATCACAAGTAAGCTCAAGCTTAGGTTTCAGCTTACTTTTTATAAAGCTAGAAGCAACCGATTTTTTTTTTTTTTGATGAAGTAAGTTGTTAGAAGCAACCAACTTTATTGTTAACATATGAGGAATTTCAAACAATTACTTCCTGGTATTAGAATGACTCGATGTAACATGCTTACGATAGAGAATTGATAAACAAGAACAAAAGTAGCAAGCAAATATGACGTTCACGATATCCTAAATATAGATAGACAAGGCCCAGTAAGATTCATGAACTTTTGAAATTGCACAAAATCTAATCCTGCAGAAAACCTAAAAGCTAGATTTTACAAACAAATTTAATGGTATCCACAAAGTTTTACCTGCTGTTCAGAACATCTATTATTAGCCTGTAATAATACAGCTGTCAACATTGATGGAAGACAAACTAAGCCAGTCTCAGATACGGCTGAAAGAAGAAACTTCACTGCCGGCTTCATCACTGATTCATTTCCACTGATATGACCTTCACTATTATCTTGAGATTTCTTCTCGTCTGTCTGAAGGTTATTGTACGTCACGTTGCTAGTAGATTCCTGCAGTACATCTGCAGTTTCCATGCTAGCAGCAACTGAGTCAACTTTGTCAGATCTCAGAGCATTTACAACTGCACCCTGATGTTCTTTTATTTTAGGAAATTCATCCAGGGGGCTATCCTCCGGTACATCCGACAAACCCAAGGCTACACCTCCATTTACTCCAGGAAATACCAATTTACCATCATTTTGGGAATTGCACAAAGGAGAAGAAGACTTCAAGTCTGCAGCTTCAGCAAGTTCAATGTCATTCTTTTCATTTCTATGAGTTGATGCACCAGGAAAGTTTTTACATGTTAATGAAGACGTATTTCTGAATCTGAATGTAAGAACTGCCAACAGATTTACACCAAGAAGAATTGATGAAGGGAAAGGAGAACCTTCTACAGATGGTCTATCATAAAGTGCAAAAAGATCCCGTAACCGGTGAATAACTTGGTATGCAATTACAAGCTCGATTAAACCATCTTGCAGTTGAAGGGAACGTTCATCCGTACTTGTATGACCAATAATTGTTGCTGCTGTCCAAAGGAAACCATCCAGAACTTCAGCCATTAGCTCCAACCTTTCAGTTGATGCCTTACATGTGACCAGGTTGGCAGAAGCAGAGCCATTTGATGAGGCTGCAATTTTGATGTAGGTTTCAAGAGCTGCCGCCAACATGGGGATGATGGGGGGCAGTAGATTTTGCGCAAGAAAGTAAGACTTGTTTGCAGCCGCTGAAAGTACAACTTTCAGAAGCCTTAAAAGGTAGACTGTAACCTGGCAGCTTTCTGGTTTTGATGTGTGAGATGCAGGAAGTGCAGAAGCAATAAAATCAACCAGACCAGCTTGACGAGAAGCCTGCAGCTCAGCATCCCTTCCCTCCAAAAACTAGTTACAACACAACGCCAGAAGCAATTAGTAACAAATAATTCATGAAACAAAATTGAACTATTAAATCCACAATGGTGTGTACATTGCAGTTCTTCACAACGGGATAAAGTAACTATTTATCTTAATGCCACTATATTTGTCATTGTGAACAGGAACACAAGTGAAACAAACTTCACAAGTGCAGTATATCACCTTAATGATTTCAGCTGTTATTAGTCCAAAGCTCGCAGCCCCTTCTTTTCTTGCTTGGCGAAGTCTTTGAAGTTCTTGAAGCCACTTTGCAATTTTCACCCTTGCAGTTGCCACTGCAGTTCGATATACAAAACCTGCATTTTCTGTACTGGTTGAAGGTTCAGGACAATCATATTTCAATGCCATAAGTCGTTGGCGGATTTTTTTGATCCTCCGTTTTAACGATTGCTGAGTAGTGATGTGTCCAGGAGCAAGCATAGAGCCTTCAGGAGCAAAGCCATTGTTTTCGTTATAATCCTCACAGTTACTGATCGGCGTAGATCTACCTTGAACCTCCTTAGCCACAGAACGACGAAATAATGGTGAAGACTGATCTCTGAAATCCATTGAAGCTCTTTCCCGTATTTGCTCCAGATAAATTTTACGACGCTGTTCACTTTCTCTGAGTCTTTCAGCTAACTTCTGGGCCAGGAGCTCAGCTTCCTCCTGTTGAGCTTTAGCTCGAACCTCCTTTCTCCGCATCTGTTCCATCGTCTTCGCTTCACGTGCGGCACTTGATGCTTTACGCTCCTCTTCCCTTCTTACTTGTGCCTCTTCCTTTTTCCTCTGTGTCTCTGCAAGGCGCTGCAACTTTTCTGCTTCAATTAGTTTCTTGCGTTCCAAGACAGCTTCTTCCCTTGCCATATCTTCTTTCTGTTTAGTTTTCAGCACTTGAAGTTTCTCAGCCCTCCTCAACTCAGAATCATGGAGTTTCTGGCGCAAGATGAGCTTTTTGTTCTCTTCGTTGAGTGAAGTAATGAATCGAACTTCATTTACTTTTATGCTTTCATCACCTGCCCTTCTTACTACTGCAGCTAGGTGAGCTTCATGGCGGGATTCACTACGTTGGTGCCTAGCATACATCACCTCTCGCAATTTCATACTACGGACAGTTTGCCATTCACTTACACGGTTCAGCTTCTCAGATGTTCGCTGAAGTTTTTGAACTCTCTCATTCTCAAGTTCAGTTCTAATTCTCATTGCACGTGCATGTTTTTCTTCCGCTTCTTTTTTTAAGTCAATAGCCGACTTCTTCTTTTTCTCAGGAGACATGAGTTTGTCGTGCAAAGTGCGTGCACGCTCTGCACTTCTTCTACTCAAGCCAGGTGAATACGAAAAGCGAGATGAAACTCGGTGTGGTGTGGAGAGTACATCTTCCCAGTTTCTCTTCTCCTTCCAAGCATCCATTGATCTCCAGGAGCTTCCATTTCGCTTTTCTTTGTCTCTTTCATAATGTCTTTTCAAGTGATCTATAGGCTTTATATTTTTCTCATTGTCTCTCCTGTTCTTTCCATTGACAGATGTGGACACCCCCTCCTTAGGAGGTAATCTGGATGCATGAGAAGCAGACTTGCCCGAGTCAACATGCCTCTTCTCTCTACTCAAATTTCCATGAGAAGGATTTAATGCATTACTCTGCTTCCTACTCTTCTCTAATGATTCATTTGAACAGCTTTTTTTGTCACCTTTCTCATTAAAAGTCTCCAAAACACTAGTACTTCCACAATGATGATCATAACAATTAGGTTTCATTTTCTCCACACCTGTAGCTGACATACTAGCTCTTTCATGTTGAATTTTTCGAAAAGCCTCCAGAGATGAAGCCAGTATTTCTGCCCTATGCGGTGAAGTTGTCATCCGGCGGACCTGCATTCAGAAGAAAGACAGATTTTGTTAAATTAAAAAAGGAGTAGATAATCAATGTATCCACGTGTCTTTGTGTGTATGATATGCATTGATACTCCTAAAAGATGCTGCAATTATCCAGGCCCACAGATGAAGCTACTTACCATTTTGCTTTGAAAGCCTTACCACAAACAAAAGAAAAAGATTGGAAAAGGTTGCTTATTTAGAATACAGGATATTCGAGAAATGGTCACAAGGGCTTTCTCACTTCATTTAGAATGAGAAATTCTTGGGCAGGTGTAAGTTTCCTGTTTTAGCTTTTCATTCAATAGCTTTCATTTCCCAAAGTACCTCATATTTCCCTATTTGTCCTTTTCCCACAGAGCTTTGTACTGATTATTAATGACGTAAAAGGCATTTCCTACGCAACACTACAAAAGGGAAGCAGCAAACTGTAAACATCCAGAAACACTTGCACTCCCATCAGCAGGTGTTCCTGTAGTTTCCCAACATGAAAGCACCACACACAATCCGAAGCAGGTCAAGTTTAGTCTGCGTTCTGCTTCACCAATTACTGATAAGCAGAACAGAACTTCAGGATAGAGGTATAGCACATTTTCAATTTTATATGCTAAATAGATGGGTAACGTCTATGCCAAAATTACATGTTCTTTTCTTTTAGCTGATTTCAGTCTTCTTAAAAAAGCTAGAAATTCCTCCACATTCAGGCAGTGTATCTTCCTTGATGCACTTCTCAGTTATCTTCTTTCCCAGATATCAAAACCAGTGTATATTCATTATAATGATTTCAACATTTATTTTTTCTTCAAGTTCTCTGTTAGTCCTCTTAAACTAACTCTTTGCAGTACATTATAATCTAACAGTTTTCTATTAGTACTGAGAGTTGAGTTCCTAATATTGGCAATTTGGCATTCATCACTGTGCTCATGTTTCTAGCTAATTTCTTTTTTTGATGACGTATGGTATTTCACTAGAGTGTTTCCACCTACTTTCTTTTTTTGAGGACGTATGGTATTTCACTAGAGTGTTTCTACCAGGGGTGGAGGTACACTATGCTCAGGGTGTCCAATTGGACACCACACTAAAGTTTCTTAGCGCAATATTTTTAGCCCAGCTAAAGCTGACACGCGAAGGTCCATCATGCGTGCACGTACGTGTTTGAATCCCAGTTGCTGCATATTTGTTTTTACATTTTCAAAAAGCTCATAATTAATTTATAAATTATAGTTAATAAATCAGTTATGGCCCCCAAGGCCTAGCTCAAGTGGCAAAAGGTGGAGGATTTGTGGCTTAGGTCGCAGGTTCAAGCCCCACACCATGCAAAGCGAAGCCCGGTATTTAAGTGGAGAAGGGTAGAGGGGCGGGCCCATTATCCACCGAGTTTAGAAGGATGTGATTGGTCCAAAGGGCGGATCACAGACGGATTTCTCGGTTATCAAAAAAAAGAAAAAAAAAATCAGTATGTTTTTAATAATTCAAAACTAATATTATCTATTAAAAATCTTAAATTAGAGACCTTATCATAGTTAATAAATATGTTATTTTTTCAATAATTCAAAACTCATATTATCTATTAAAATAATCTTCAATTAGAGACGTACAACTTAAAAATATAACAAAAAAAATAAAAGCATAGTAGTCATTAAATTTTAATCATTTTTTTCTTTTCACTAGAATACTAAATAAAATTTAGAAGTAATTATTTAATTTAAAGTTAATAAGCAAGTTCTATTTTTTTTCTCCATAAAGCCACTAAAAGTGTAAAAAGGCTAGGCTCTATATAGAATTTCTTTTTAGAAAAACTCATTTGATTTTACTCTTTATTTTTCATATCTTGTTGTTAAGTCACCAAAGGTTAGTGAAATCATGAAGTATAAAAGTGATTTCATTATAAACTAAATTTTCTCTTTCTCTTTTTTTTTTTGTGTTCATTCACTTCCTATAAAATAAACATGAACTGAAAAGCTAAAAAATTTATGGAAGTTCATTTTAAAAAATTTAGTATATTTTTAATTAAAAAAATTAATTGTTAATGTTATGTAGTTTGATTTCAAAATTTTAGTGCACCCATCGTCAAATTATTTTTTTAACCTATGCGATTCTTGGACACCCTTCGTGGAATTTCTGGTTGGTTTCTACCTAATTTCTTTTGAGTAAAATTTTGTATCTCAGGTTTTAAGGGGGGGAGAAGAGAATCTTGTCCTCTGTGTGAGAAACTCCAAAGTTATCTAGCCGTACTTATGTTGGCAATACTCCATCTGTAATTTCATGTTGTCCCTCAAGGTAAATAAAAGTTGGTCATTACTAGCCAGGGAACTCCAGATACTGCTTCAGCAAGAACAACAATCATGCAAGAATAATCTCACTTCCCCACAACAAATAAAGGAAATGTGTGAACAAAATCATTTTTCCTCTAATAAGGTCCCGAAGAAGGTGACCCTTTCATGATTGTTCATCCAATATTATATAATAAGTAATATTGAATTATAAGGAAATATCAGAAGTATTTGAAAGACAGGATAATTCCTCCATTTAAAGAGTTGAAGGACTTCCCAGGCCCAAATTGTGTGTGCTGCAGTACCCCAAACAAGGTAAAGTTAGCATCAATTGATATATACCTTATGCCAGGGGAGTTAGAATAATAATGACTGGTCAGCAGATATTTTAGATATGCTTGCATATATTCATATTGCAGTTTTTCAACTTGCAAATGGCAGATATTGATTTGTTTATGTGATAATGTTTTAGGGTATCAATACAAAACATTGAAAGATGAGACTAGATAGAGTACTGACCTCCCATGACAGAGCATGTGGTCTGCGATGGTTAGACTTCATGGTAAAAGGTGTTCCATCAGTTGCGTGAGAACTGGATTTTTTCAGTCTCTCAAATTCCTCCACTCTTGAGCTCAATTCTTTAAAATCAGATGTGGCTTCTTCAAGAACAAGAATGGACTCTTTTGTTTGCTCCAGGTCACATTCCAGTTCACAGAGTAGGTAGAGTTCATCTACTGCCCGATTAAGATTCTCAAAGAGAAAGCACCATAGGCGATGCCTGAACCTTTCTTTACTTTCACCACTGTCTTCAGCATCAATACTGCTCGAATTAGTTTTAGATAAATCCTCAATGATTGAATTAACTCGTTTGTTCCTAAACTCTTCATTAGAAGATGCCAGAAAGGACTGCCCAATGTTTCCTGATCCTCCTTTAGTAGGTGATAGTGACTCAGGATTCTGGGAAACCATCACTGTTTTTATATTCTGATCAAGACTAGGCACTTCAGGGATTTCCATGCAAGCTTCTTCAGATTCGACAGTGCACATACCTACGCCACTAGGCCCTTCTCTGGCAGCACATTTAACCTTTTCGCCAGGACTCTCGCAAGTGTCACCTTTTTCAAGCTGGGTATAAGCAGCAGTAGCATTAACATCTTCTGAAGATAATTCCTTCATATTTGGAAACAAAGGATGAGAGTCGAGAATTTGATGGTTTTCATCCTCAGTGGTTGCAACCAATCTATTTTTCTCTAGATCAGTTATAGAAGCGTGTGCAAAAGAATCATTTGTTTGATCAGTTCTTCTACTAAGAAGATCATGATTTTGAATGTCACCAAACTTAATTTCTGCTTGGACAGTACTTCCAAAAGGAGACGGTAGACCTCTATCATCCAAGTCACCCCACTTGATTTTTGGTAGGACCTCATGGTTAATTCTTTGAGAATGTTCCCTACCGATTCCTTGATTTGAATCTGTTGAAAAACCTAAACTAACAGAAGTACTACAATGACCAACTACACATTTATCGTGCACAATCACTGCATCTTCCTTCAGAACTGATGTTACGCCATCATGTATAATACCAGGGCGACTTCCTTTTGAATGCCGAACAGACGACTTAAGATCCTCATTTTTTACAGCCAATGAAGGCTGACTCTCTGGATGGCCAGAAGCAGCTCCTTGAGATGATCCTCCAACCCAACCATGCAGCGAAAACTTTGAACTGTTTCTGTTGTGCTTCTGCACAACAAGTTCACACATTGATTAACAAATAGACTAAAGGATCCAAGAATATGAAACAATCCAAGCTAATTCACCATTTTCTTCACTAAATGGTCCAATAATATTATCCCCAATTTTAAGGCAACCCACTAATCCAATTTCAGAAACATATTGAAATGATTAACTCTTTATCAGATAACCAAGATATAACTAATCCATCTACATGAATTCAAGATTTTAATCCAAAATAATACCTAAAACACCAGATTATCACGCTGTACTTTCTTCATTTATGCCCATAACACAACTTAAACATGGTTCTTGATGATTTCTGTTATAATTAGTAAACCCCATTTTTCTTAATCATCTTTCAGCTTAAAGATAAAAACCAAAATGATTCAATTTAGCAAAAAGTTCACACCTTTTTCACTTGCATCCATCCAGAACCTTCTTGATCATCCCCTCCTTCATTGCTCTCCATCCGAACCCCAAAATTACCTCCTTCAATAAATATGGCTGAAAATTTGATTTTGATATAAATAAACAGTCAGGGAGAAAGAATTTTCCAAAGAAGTTTTGTGGAAAACTCCAAAGAGCTAAACTTTTAAGGGCTATTTTTCTTCCTTTTTCATTTTTTGAATTTCTAGGGTTTTTTTAGGTTGAGTAGTGAGGACCTCCATTAAAGAACCTAACTGCATAAGAGAATGTGTGAAACCAATTTTTTATTTGGAAGCATTGTTTCTGTGAGGAAGAAGATGGTGTTTTCAGGACTTCTTTTTCACTAATATATCCTCTAATTTTGTCCATATTGACATTTATGTCCTCTTTGTTTTTTTCAAGTACATTGAAAACTACTTAAAACGAGTAACTAATAGTTTGTTTGGTCAAGTTTTAACCGAAAATAAGTGTCATATTTGTTATGATTGAGCATTTAAATATGTGATAAAGTGTTTCTGTTATACACTTTCGGTAAATATTTGAATTTTTTTTTTACACGTGTTATCAAGTGTACATTACGTTAAAATAGTTAATAGCATAAAATGTATTTCTTCATGTAATTATACACATTAGCATGAATTAAAACAAATAAAGATTTTATGATTTATTTGAGGTTAATATGTATAACAAAATATATTTTAGTAGTTAACGAATCTACAAAATGAGCTGTGAGAGTATATGCAGAAAACTTATCAAAATTTTAAGTTAAAAATATCTCATGAAAACACTTTATCATATATTCAACTGAAATAAATCATAATTTAAGTGTTTTAAATAAAATTCACATGTAAATTTAGAGATAGTCGATGTTCTATCTTTCTTTAACTAAATCTTTCATATTACTTATTTTCTCTGTGTCAATTTATATAATACTATTTGATTGCTAGAAAATTCAGATAAAATAATACATATTTAGAGCTAAATATAAAATAAATCAAATAAAGAAAAAAAAATGGAATTACTTAAATTGCAAAAGAGAGAATTTTAATTATTGAAACTTTAAACTAATTAAACTTGTCGAGATTAAAAAAAGAAAAGAATTCGAAGGAAATTACACTTGTACCCCCTCTAATTCCTAAGTGGGACCTTGTTGAATTACAAACTTCTGGGGAAGGTGGTAAGTTAGGTGTATTAAAAATGAAAACGTGTATTTATGTACTAACGTAATAAGTTCGGTTAAATTTAATAATTTTTATTAAATATTTATAAATAACTTTTTAAAATTTTATATTTAGTAAATTATTAAAATATTACATTTTTTTCAAAAGAAAAATATATTCAAAACATAAATTTAAGTCTATTTTTCACTATCATCTTTTTTGATTATTTTAAAATTAATCTCGAGAAAATGTAAGTAGTCAATAATCTTATTAGGTGATGTATAATTATGAAGAAAAACATTTGAACCTTAAATAATTTACTTATTTTGAAATATGAAAAAGTCTCAATGTATAATTCACTTAATATGAAATAGACAGAGTATAAATTTAGAACATATTCTAATTAAGAGTTAAAATTTCAAATTCATAAAGTTTAAAATTTACTTGGCCTTTATAAATAGGTGTAAAAAATATGCTTTAACAATTGGAATTTTATTTTTAGAGATAAAACCTTAGGCTCAATTGAATATTTCATGTAAGATCTTTTTCTTTTTTTTAAAGATTTCATGTGAGATCTTGATTTTAATTTAATTCTAATAAATAATAATAACTAAAATTAGCCATGTCGGTGGTTATTACAGATAAAAAGTAGCATATACTTTTTTTGTGACCAAAATTAATTATAATAAAAGTATTCAATTAATGCTTGAAATCTTCCTACTATAATTACACTCATTGAGCTTTAATTTTAGATGTTTCAAACACCTTTAAAATCTCTATTTATTCACTTTTTTATATGATTCTTCACTATCTGCTGTCTCATCAGTGATCAACAACTATATTCTGCTAGGTATATTTTTCTATTTTCTTATATGTACTATATTCTGTTTGGTTTTTCTTTAATCGAGTCTTTTAATCTTAAGAGAAGGTAAAAGTAGAACGAAGAATATATGTAAGCAAGACATGATTTTAGATAGAAGAATATTATAATCGAGAATTAAGATAAACAACTAGTAGGTAATCGATTGATATTATTGAGTTTTCATTAATTGTATTATTAATAATAATACCCTCTTATTATTTTTCATTTTTTTGGGCGTTTTTTTTACTTGTTTGTTGCATATCTTTGTTTTGTTTATTGTACTGTTTGTTATTGTTATTGTTCTTTCATCATTTTCTATATAATATCTTCATTAATGTATTTTTTTAATGATTTAAATATGCGTTACTTTAATAGATAATCTATTAAAAATAAAAAAATCTATATACATAGTGTGTGCCTTCTCCAAATCATAATAGTGAAATTCTAGTACTTCATATATATCAATAATTGACTACAAGCTAAGTGGTTTTGTTTGCACCTAGTTTTACGAAAATCCATTTGATGTTGTCTGTTGATAAGTATTTTGACCTTTTTTACTATATAAACTATAGTATGAATGTTATCACAATCTTTACCCATTAGAATAACAGAATACAATATTTTTTAAGTAGTGTCGGAACAAAAAAAATTATTAAAAAATGTCAATATTTAAGAAATAGACAGACAATTTTTTTTTTTATATATATATATATTACTTGTTTTTTTAAAATAAAATTCAATATATATTATATAGTACATTCACTTTAAAAAAATAAAATAAAATTCAATATATTATATATTATATAATACATATAAGTTTTTTTAAAAAACTATGTCTTAACTGCCACATAGGGCTATAAAAAAGAGGAAACGACTTTTTGTGGGTGGCTTTTTTATTCTCGAGATTTAAATCTAAAATCCCTAATTAAGGAGTGATTTTGTTCAAATCACCATGTCTCAATTAATATATAGCCAGTGATGGTGTATGAGTTTGTTAAAAGAACTTCTTCTAAGCCTCTATATTGACCATTATTAACTTGATACATTTCTTAAATTCTTTGAAGTCCCTATGTTGATCATTGTTGATCGATTACATTTCTTAAAGTCTTTTAAGTCTTTATATTGATCATAATTGACCTAACACATTTCATTAAAAAGTTTATTTTACTAATATTACTTTGCATAGTTATTAATATCAAATATTGTCTCTTTATCACTAAAATAAACCAATAAATATAGAGTGCATGGTCAAAAATATCATTTTAAGAAAAATAATTTTTTTGAATTTCATATCTCGAATTATAAGTTTTTTTTTTCTATTCAACAATCTATAGTAAATACTCTCTCTGTTCTTTTCTTTTTTAGTTGTCATAATTATTTTTTTTGGGAGTCAAACGATACAAATTTGACTAATATTTTAAGATGTGTTTTTTTTTCATCATATCAATACGGAAAAAGTTGCAATCTATATTTCTTTTCGTATAGTTTTTGAATATTTTAAAATATTAAATTAATATAATTTTGAAAAATTAGTTAAAATTAACTGTGGAAAAGAAACAAAAGGAGTAGAAAACTTATGCATATAAAACTTCAGATATGAAACAAAAAAAATCTAGCTAGCTTATTGGGTGTAGAGGCATGACTTTAAGCTGAAGACAACTTGGAATTCAACAAAAAAAAAAAAAAATTGGACAAAGGTTTATCCAACTCATCATATTGGTGGAGTATTTAATTATCTTTAGTTTCTATTTCCTCCAATTATTTGTCTGCACTTTACACGAGTCACTGTTTCTGTACATATCTACCAAAAACTGAATGAATGAGTGATGACTGTTAGTTGATTCTGACACTTCTCACCCAAAAAAGATTCAATCTTTATCTAATTTCTCACAAATCTGAACCCAACCCATTTCATTTTACTCCCTATTCTTGTCATTTACCCTGTTTTTTGCTGGGTTTTTTCTCGGAATTTGAGCTCAGATTGGTGTCATTATTAGTGTTGGACGTTATTACTCATCTGGGTTGTGAGGTGAAATTCCATTGGTTCTTTATTCTTTAGATTAGATGTTAGTATAAGCTATGTTGTTCGTACTCTCTAAAAAATGATGTCCCACCCGTGTCGAAGATACTACTTTTGAAGATCCAATGAGAACATTTTTGAAGAGTTCGAGCAACATAAATT